>CANXYC010987779.1:0-137942 GCA_948193065.1 Aleurites moluccanus
CCCCCCCCCCCCCCCCCCGCCCGCCCCCCCCCCCCCCCCCCCCCCCCCCCCCCCCCCCCCCCCATATTTCATGTAGCTTGTTTGTTAGTGCTATTTACCAGGTTGTGTGACTTAAAATGTGCTTTTAAAAACAAATGATTAACTGGTCCTGTGCCACCATGCATGACATCAACATGATAGTATTTGTAAAAGATCCTTCTTACTAGTTCTGCTGGAATTATCATTACCGTTAATAATATTGTTGTTTCTACTGCTGTTCTTGTTTGTAAATGAGTTCTAAATCCTTACAATACTTCTCATATTTTCTTTCTCCTGGTTTGGAAGTAGGCTACCAAGCTCTAGAAGAAAGGATGAATCAGGGTGTTTTTAAAGGGTAGCACATTTTCCAGCCTATATGACCTCCTTTTGTTGGTTTCGTATTTGTTTTCTTATAGTCTTTGCCTGAGAGATTTACTAGCATTTCCATATCAAGGCTCATTTATCACAATTTAATTGGTTCTTGATGTGGTCCTGTTTCTTGGTGGGACTTAGAGGCATTTCCATATCAAAGCTCCTGTATCACCATTAAAATGGTTCTTAATTGTTCTAATTTTTTTGTGGAGTTTTACTATTAGTCAAAAGGAGATCTTCTCACTGTAATCTCTTCTGACCTCATCAAAGTAGGGACCTTTTACAATTTCAACTGACACCTGAGATGATTTGGCATTTGAGAAAAATCTCTTTAATTGCCTCTAGAAATCATCAAAACTACCTTTAAAACTTCATTTAACAAAACCAAACCCAATAAAACAACTCACCTGTTAAATCCCTAATCTCCTATAATCCTGTTTGTAACCATCTTAATCATTACATTCCTAGCTACTGCCTGATCAACACTCTTCCCAGCTTGGCTTTGCTCTCTGGGTCCAATTATATCTGTATATTGTTTCATGTCATGAGAGATGTTAAGGATTATGATAATAAGTTGGGGGGGTGATCAAAAGGCGGAAATGGCAAGTCATGATGTGTGATGATTTAGTGATTCTCTTGCATTTGATGGCAAGTAGGAACGAGGAAGGAGGATACTCTGCGCGTGCGCGAGCATGCATGTGTAGGCTTTAGAGAAGTTTCGAACAAAAAAGAAACACCTGTTTTAGTGTTTTTCATAGCTGATGTTGCATTTCAAATGTTTATCAATCTCTCCCACTGTGGACTATTCTCTGTTCTCTTTAGTAAAAAGTTGTGTAATATTTGAATGTTTATGTTGATGTTAGTTGAAAAGTTCCACATTTCCTGATTTTCACCGCATTTGACTGCAGACTCTAGATGTGGCTGTTTCCCTAGCAAAAGTTGCTGATGCAGATAGGAGTGTTGGTGAGGAGGATGCAGCACTTGATAGATTTCAGGAAGCAATAAAATTGTTGGAATCTTTGACATTAAAACCTGAAGAAGCTGCTCTTGAAAAAAGAGTAAGATTCTTTGCTTGACCTCCTGTAACCATTTGGATCTTGATAGTACCCTAAGATATTGATTTAACATTTTGTTTCCAACTGCAGCGCCTTTCAGTGCTGGACTTTCTTAAGAATCAAATTGCAGAGAAGCAGTCTGATTAAACTCCCTGAAGTCAGGCTCCTCAGCAGAGAACAAAAATCAAGCCACATAAAATGGCGTTTTTCTGTATATATGCAAAATCAACTCGATATAAAATAATCTCCATTTTAGTAATGATGATTCCCAGAAGAAAAGCTTCCAGTGAATGTTTCAGGCAGTCCTATAGCACAAGTGGCATGCTCTTGTCACAAGTCCCATATAGAATTACTAGAGTAGTGGCTACATGAGATTTCAGTGCTGTTATCTAGCGTAAGTTTGGTAGAGCTCTCAAGTTCTATATTTGTGGATCTCGTGTTCACTGCATCCCAAGTTGCAACTATTGTTCTTCCACTCTGCTTTTTTCTTCTTTTTCAAATTCTCCCTCTGTGAATAAATATCGGGGCATGACTGTAAGAGTGCACTTTATATTTCTATAAACCATGCTATCTTGTTTGTAGGAACTAGAAAGTACAATGGAGTTATTACTGAACTTCTTAAAAAAATTTGCTTGGCCAGGTGTTGTGAAATTTGCTATTATATGTTAATTGTTGTCACAGATGTTAAGCATAAATAATGATTGGATATTATTGCTAGAGATCTTCTTTCCTTCATTTATTTATTTGAGTTTGCATGCATGTGCTTTTTCTTGTTTTTCATATTCTTTAGATACAGGGGAAACTTTTGAAGGGATAAATCGTAAGATTTGAACTTCTAATCTTTTGCACAAGTCATATAGAACTGGATAAAATGGAAGGATCAAGAATTTGTAGAAGTGTTGAACAAATTCGACTTTGATGAGATTAAAATTTGACTATTTGACTATTGATTTACGTTCTGCTAGATGTGTATGGGTGATGAGAGAAGTAGTAGAACACTATATTTAGTTAAGGAAAAAGAATTTGTATAGTTGCATGCCTTTATTGTGGGTGGATGCTGCTGCCATCTGAAGATATTCTTGTTGTATGTGTTAGTCAGAAGAAACAACTGTCTGGTTCTACAAAGAAACAATATAGTATCTGTAAAAATAAAGCCAGGGTTCCATATAATTGGAAAACTATATTTATTTATACTATTAGCTATGGAAGAATCCAACATTGAATATTATATGGGATATGAATGAACTTAAGATTAAAAGAAAAAACCTTGTAGATGAAGAAAATCAGGGAAAAGAGGGAGAATAAAGGAAATAAAGAATAAAATTTGTCACATGGCCACATAAGCATAGAGTTTATTCCTCTACTTTAGCAAAAGAGAAATGATTACTTGCTTTGTAAGTCTATGATTATTGATTCACTTTTCTCATCATATATACTCTATATGGGGGGTGGAAGCCAAATCTCAATGTTTTTCCAAACTATTTAGTTTGGTTTATAAAATAAAATAAATCAAAAATTTAATTTAATTTGTAATTTAATTTTTTTTATATCTTAAATCGAATCAATTTGAAATTATGTATAAATTATTTTTTATTATTATTACAATTAAATATATTTAATTATATGAATAATTATATATTTTTTATAATTTAATATTAATTTAAAATTAAAAAAAATATTTATAAAATTAATTAAAAAAAAGTTTAATTCTTAAGAAAAAATATAAATTTTTAAAAGTGTTAATTAATAAAATAAATAAATTTTACTTTATTGAATTATTTTTAAAATTTTTTATTACCAATAGTTTATCAGTTTTTTCTCAACTTTATAATAAAATAATGACGATTTATAAAAAATATATTTAATTTGAAACCAATAAATTGAATATAATAAAATCGAATTAAACTGATATTTTAATTATAATAATAATTTAATTTAATTTAAAAAAATTTTAAATAAAAAATTTAATTTAATTTAATAATAACCCTTCAAATTAATTAAACCCCTACTCTAAATGTTATGAAAAGTATTATTTGGTTAGCTTACATCTGACTGACCATGGAATGTGCTTTTTTCCTTGTCGTTTTTACGAGATAGAGCTTAAAAACGACAAATTCTGTTATGCCTCCTCCAAGCTACCAGTTAGATATTCTATTGATTCCATATCTTACTCTTATCTATAGTGGGAAATTCAACAGTAACAAGTATATTGCTCCACAAAAATAATTAGATTTATTTAATAAGTTCTATAATTGGATATTGAATTATGTCATAAAAAATATTTACTTATTTAATGCGTTTTGAATTAGTATTAAAAAAAATTAAAAGTTGAAACTGTAATTCAAATCAAATTAAAGAAAATAAGTTTTTGATTTTATTTTTTTTGAAATTTCACTAAAACAATAAATAAATATTAGAAGACACTGTTTTATTATAATTATTAATTTGATTTCAATTGTAAGCTTGAATTCATAACTTCACAATTTTAAACTTTTCAACTACATCAAACTTCATTACCATATGTAATTTATACCAATCTAAGGATTTTTATTGAAAAGAATGGGATTTTAAATCTTTACTACTAAGGAAGGTCTCTTAACATCTTAGAGGTATTTTATCAAATAATTACCTTCTCCAATGCAATATGAAAGTTTAAAGAACAAAATTATATATGTATCTTAAGTTATCATATCTTTAAATCAAAATCAAAATCAAAATTTTGTTATCAATAATCATTAATCATATATATATGGTAATATAAAGAGTTGAGAATTTTGCCTGTTATGATGTAATATTAAACAGCCTACAAATTTAGATGTAAAAATTTACGAACTGGTGGATCCATATAATATATATACAATATGACATAAATAAAAGCAACAAAGATTATATACTAGTAATATATAATACAATTCCAAATAGTAACACTATATAATACAATAAAATCCATAGAAAATCAAAAAAAAATAACAATCAAAGATGCTTTTACTTGTAACAAATAGGTAATAGCAACCCAAGTTTTTCATCTAGTGAAAAAGCTCTCTCTCTCTCTCTCTCTCTCATCTTTTAGCCTACAAAATGGTTGGTTTCATTGCCCACTCTTCCATTTCCATTCTTCTCCTTTCTTCTCAGTATTCAATTCTTTTCCCAAAACCACTCCACACCCTATGTTTCATGGCCTCTCCTCTTCTTCAACTTCTCTTTTTCCTTTCTTTACCATGGCTTCTTACCTCTTCATCAGATCAAATTCCTCAGGTAATTTTATTCCTCATATGAGAATTAAAAAGAGATCATCATCACAATAGTACAAGAAATAAGGAGAAGTTATTATACTTGCAAACATTTTAGAGCTCTCTACTTTTTTATTTATTTTGAAGATTGGCTTATACCCATTAAAAGAAAAGAAAGAGTTATCCACATTAATAAGTTATCTGCATGAAAAAGAAAAAGGAAACATAATTTTTCTTTCTTTTGAGCATTAGAAAGGAGATTTGAACCTGATATCATCATTTGACTGATTATATATACTTATCGCTGGATTATGATGATTCTTTTTCTTGTATTTGCAATTACTTATGTTTTTGAATCTTGGCAGAAATATGTCGTTTACATGGGAAGAAGTTCATCAAATATTGGAAATGAAGGGAATATTAAAATTGCAGAGTCATCTCACTTGCAGTTATTGTCCTCCATTATACCAAGGTTATTAATTATCAATTTAATTATAATTAATTATCCATTATAATCACCATTAGTATTATTAGCTAACATCATGCAATTTATTTCATAATTGATTTTGATTATCCATAATTTGATGTGTTTTTATTTTAATTTAATTTTGGCAGTCATGAAAGTGAGAGAATATATTTAATCTATCATTATAATCATGCTTTTAATGGCTTCTCTGCCATGCTTACAGAGAGTGAAGCCTCTCAATTGTCTGGTAATTCTTCTTCTTTTTTATCTTTTACTTTGGTATATATTCTTTTCTGCTTCAAATAATACTAAAGGTGGAAAATGACACCTTCAGATTTTGAACACTGTGTTACTGACAATAAATAATATATATGAAAAAAAAAACTATATTTGTAATTATTTATTTGATTGCATTAATAAACGCTAAGTGTATATAAAAAGTGTATTTTATGATTATATGCACTTTATTTTCTCTTTGAATTATAAGAGGACAAACTTAGCTTAACAATAGTGCATGTGCATCTATCAATTTTGATAGTATGAATGGAATCTCAAGTGTTGAAATCTCTGACCTTATATATATTAAGAAATAAATACTTAATTATTGTATTTTAGTTGAATTGATTATTGTATGTTTTTGTTATCAATTTGTATAAATACATGAAAAAAAAAGAAATTAATTTATTGTATTATAGAGATTGATTGGTTCTTTAAAAATGATTATCGATTGTTGAAAAATACCAATCAATGTACAGTCTGAATCATTTATTTTCTTATGTGTTTATCTTTTATTTTATATTTTTTTCATATCTTACATATGTAATTTATTTTTTCAAAATGTTTTAATAATTTATATTTTTTCATAAATGAAATATACAAGAAATAGACTGCAATATATCATGAGTCATACTTAATAATTTTAATGTCCAAATCATGAGCAGACATGAGTATTAAAAATCAATAAAATGTTTAGCTTTAAATTCCATTACAGACTGGGCTTGATTGATGATGCTGGGTTTATTTTTATTTCCATTTTTTTCTCTTAAAAAAACACAGTTTCATTAAAAATAATAGCATTGTTTTAAAATATTTTTTCTTAAAATGATAGTTTTAGAAAATAAATTATGAGCATTTGAATTCTAACTTTCTTACAGGATATAATGGAGTCGTATCAGTGTTTCGAGATCCAACTCTAAAACTTCATACAACCCGTTCTTGGGATTTCTTGGAGCCAAATTCAGGCGTGCAATTAAGCCATAAGTATCCCCATTTATCAAGTGATGTGATAATTGGGATGATAGACACAGGTAATTATTATACAATTCCCATTACCTCTCTATAATTAACTTATTACATTTAATCAAGAAAATTTCCAAATTTTAATTTAAGGAGAAAAAATCTTAAAAATAACAATTAAAATGTAATTCTTGAATTTATAAGTTAAATTTAAGGATTTATTTAAACTCGACATACAAAAAATTTAATATCAATCGGCATAAATTAATTTTAAAATATTCTTAATTATCAATTTTCTTTGAAACCCTAGTTTGATTGAAAATATTTTCACTTTTTTTATAGAATATTATATTATTTCTCAAAAAAAAAAAATCATCCTAGAGAATAGAGTTTATATATATATATAGTCAGTTGTGTGAAGATGGAGATAGCAATAGTTGGAAGGAGCTATGAGGGTCCCAATGTTTCACATTCTTAACTAAACTCAATGGCCCCAACAGCTACATATTTGTTGGAAGGTCACCAGCCAACAAAAACAGCCACATGGAAGCGGACCACCAATATATAATCCATGTGCACACCCCCCTTTTTCATTTTCGTTTTTTCAAGATTTTATTTCTAATTTTATATTATTTATGTTAATAGCTATTTCCTTGTTATAGGGATTTGGCCTGAGTCTCCAAGTTTCAATGACAAGGGAATTGGAGAAATCCCTTCAAGATGGAAAGGAATTTGCATGGAAGCAAATGACTTCCATAAATCTAATTGTAATAGGTAATTATATATAATATTTTCTTTATTAATCATTTTCAAGAAAATATATTACTAACTAAAACTATTAATCCTGTAAATTTATCTCATTTCAATAATCAAGATTCAAAAAATTATAATTTGTAATTAATTAAATATTCAATGATTAAGTGCTTATCTTATTTACAGTAATATTCTTTATTTTTTTTTATATAAAACTTTTAATTGTAGGAAGCTGATAGGAGCAAGATACTATGACCCAATCCAAAGGACATACAAGAATAGCAAGACCCATGTAGCCAAACCAAGGGGGACACCAAGGGACTATATTGGTCATGGTACCCACACCGCATCCATAGCAGCTGGTGCTTTAGTAGCTAATGTAAGTTACTATGGCCTAGCAAAAGGCACAGCTAGGGGTGGCTCTCCTTCAACTAGGGTAGCAATTTACAAAGCCTGCACATTAGATGGTTGTTCTGGCTCCACAATCTTGAAAGCTATGGATGATGCAATTAAAGATGGAGTTGATATTATATCCATTTCTATTGGGATGAGTTCAATTTTTCAATCTGATTACCTTACTGACCCTATATCAATTGGTGCATTTCATGCTCAACAAATGGGTGTTATGGTAATTTGCTCTGCTGGGAATGATGGACCTGACCCTTATACTATTGTCAATTCAGCTCCTTGGGTTTTTACTGTTGCAGCTTCCAGTATTGACAGAGATTTCCAATCTACTATTCTTCTTGGAAATGGGAAAACTTTTCAAGTAAGATATTCATTTGATTTATTCATGAATTTAAAGACTGTAATGAAGTGTAATCGAATGAATTCTCATTTCATCCAATCACATTTAATGAACATGCACGTTAATTTTTAAAAATCCAATTAATTGTTTAATTGTAATCTGTTAGGTCAATAATCGAATGATTGAATATATGTTTTACAGTAAAGATACATGAATGTCTTTCTAATCTTTATTTATTATAGGGATCTGCCATTAATTTCTCTAACCTCACTCGCTCAAAGACTTATCCTCTTGCATTTGGAGAGAATGCAGCTGCTAAGTTTACCCCTATATCAGAAGCAAGGTAAATTTGTTTTTCCTTACTTTTTGAATCTTCCAAATTGGATATGTAGCATCTATGCATTAGTAAGAACAAAATAACATTACAACTAATAACAAAAAAACAGGTCATTCGGCTCATGGGCTACAGTAGTCCAATGATCAAATGTCTGCCTTTTAATGCAGGAGATTAGAGTTCATACTGTGACATTCCTTCCTATTTACAAAATTCGGATGTACCTAAAAAAGAACAAAAAAAAATAAAAAATATGATTGTACATTTGGCTTTTATCCTCTTCAGTAGATCCCTTTACACTGAAATGCAGGAATTGCTATCCAGGATCATTAGATAGAGAAAAAGTTGCTGGCAAGATTGTGGTTTGCATAGACAATGATTTTAGTATTCCTAGGCAAGTCAAGAAATTAGTAGTAGAAGATGCCAGAGCCAAAGGGTTGATTTTGATCGATGAAGATGAGAAAGGTGTACCCTTTGATTCTGGTGTTTTTCCATTTGCAGAAGTTGGCAATATTGCAGGCTCTCAGCTTCTTAATTACATCAATTCTACCAAGTAAGGTCCAAAAGTTTTTGCCTCTAATCTTTCTCTTGATCTATGATCATTACTTTCTTTCTTGCTTCTCTGATTATAAGTTAAGTTATTTATAGCTATTTTTCTAATTTTTTACAGAAATCCAACTGCAACAATCTTTCCAGCAGTTGATGTTCCACAGTATAGACCAGCACCAGTTGTTGCATATTTCTCTTCCAGGGGACCTGGACAGCTTACAGAAAACATTCTCAAGGTTATTTTCCGTCTATCATGCACAATTTACTCTAGGGTTATGTTGCTGTACGTTCTTTATTTATTTATTGACAAAATGAACCTATAGCTTATTATTAACACTAATTACTATTCAGCCAGATATAATGGCTCCAGGAGTTGCCATTTTAGCTGCAGTGATTCCTAAGAATGAGACTGGAAGTGTTCCAATTGGAAAAAAGCCTTCAGGATATGCAATAAAATCCGGAACATCAATGGCTTGCCCTCATGTTACAGGTGCTGCTGCATTCATTAAATCCGTGCACCGCGGATGGAGTCCTTCCATGATCAAATCTGCACTTATGACAACAGGTACATTTTGAAAAGTTCGAAATGTATATTTGTTTATCATACCAGGCAGGGGGGAACCAAAAAATTATATTAGGGGCCCCAAATTCAATTAATAGAAAATTTTAGTGTTATAAATTATATATAATTTTTTAGGGGGCTAATTAAAAATTTATAAGTAATTTTAGTGTTATTGAGGGCCAAAATTAAACTTATAGAAAATTTTAGTACTATAAATTATATATTTTTTTTTTGGGCCAATTAAAAAATTTACATATATATTTATATATTTAAAATTTTTGGAGTATATATATATATATATTTAAAAATTTTAGGGAGGCCAAGGCTACCCCTAGCCCCTCTAGTTATGCCCCTGATACCAATACCAGGTGTACTGAATAACTTCGCAGAAAAAAAGGTATTTATTTTGATTTCTTGTTTTCTTTATGCAGCAACCATTTATAACAACATGGGGAAACCCTCAACAAACAGCTCAAATTCATATTCAAATCCACATGAAATGGGAGTTGGAGAAATAAATCCACTCCAAGCTCTTCACCCAGGACTGATTTTCGAAACAACGACAGCGGACTACCTTCAATTCCTCTGTTATTATGGGTATTCAGAGAAGAATATAAGATCAATGGCCAATACAAACTTCAATTGTCCAAGAATTAGTTTTGACAAACTCATTTCCAACATGAATTACCCATCAATCTCCATTAGCAAGCTTGACAGACACCAATCTGCACAAATCATCATAAAAAGAAGTGTAATGAATGTGGGATCTCCAAATGCCACTTACATTGCTAAAGTACAATCCCCTCAAGGACTAATTGTGAAGGTTTTACCAAGAAAGCTTGTTTTTAAAGAGGGAATATCAAGAATGTCTTTCAAGGTCTCTTTCAATGGCAAGATGGCTTCTAATGGCTACAATTTTGGATCTGTGAATTGGGTTGATGGTAGACATTCTGTTCGTCTAGTGTTTACTGTAAATGTCGAGTAATATATAAGAAAAAGAAATGACAATGGAGAAGTATTATACAATTTGGAGTGATACTTTTGTAAGGCTATAGTTTATTTTTCTTCTTTTTTCCACTTTTCCTGAATCAACATAACTGAGCTTCATTACTTTAATTAAAATAATGAAGCATCAATATAATGACATTACTGTGAAGTTAAAGATAAAATAATTAATTTTATTATATTGTTTCTATCACTGATGTTTTTAGTAATAGAACATTTGCTTTATTTTATTTTATTTGAATGGAATTTTTTGTGTATCGTGTAATGATATTTTATATTGTAAAATATATTTTTCTCCATTAATTATACCAAAATAGAATACCCAATGTCACAAAATTTAGACAGTAAAAAAGTGATTATTCCAAGAAAAATTTGTAGGCGCTGGTGTCTGCCTATAAAACGGTTTCAACAGACTAATCCACTGCTGCAGTAATCAATCAAATACTTGTGGGAACTTCTCATCCATTGGCTTCCCTTCTGCTGCTCCTTTCTATCTTGTCGCATCATCCCTTCTACAACACCACTTCAAATTACTAAGGTATAGTGTCAAAATGTTGATTTTATAAACATATGTAACCTTCATTAATTTTTGAAACCAAGAATGTGAAGAACTGAAGACCAAAAATTAAAAAAGAAAAAAAGAAAAAAAAAAAGAAAACAGTTTGTTATTCTTTCATTTTCTTCAATTCCCACAGCTTAAATACAATCTCCCTAGTCTGAAATTCATTATTTTTTTTCCCTGTAGCTTTACATAGTTTACATGGGAGGTTCATGGAATTTTGACCATAATCAATAAGTAGATGCCAAAATTGCAGTCTCTGCCCATTTGCGTCTGTCATCTGTTATACCTAGGTTGCTCTTATTAATTAGCTTTCTTTTTACCCTTTTGTCTTGATTTTCCTTTATTAATTCTACTAATTAATTAGATGCCATAGAATTAAGGGGACCTTGTTAATTATATACTTTACAGGGTGAGCGAGTACCTTTATTCCACACTTATCATCATGCGTTTAGAGGGTTCTCTGCAATGCTGGAGGATGAAGCTTCCTTATTATCTGTTAATTTTTTAGTTAGCAGTTTAACGCTTAAATTAAACTTGGTCACTATCTTCTTCTTCATTGGTTATATTCTTTCAGCTAAATATGTTTCTAAAAACTAATTTAGTGGAGAAATTTTCTAAAGCAGACCATGCTGAGGTCCTATCTGGCTTCTCTGACCCGGTCTTGGGATTTCTTGGATGCTCAATCTGGCATTTGATCAAGGCTTGGTCACCAACACCATTACACTTCAAGTGATGTTATAATTGGAGTGCCTCTTAATTTTACTGTGTTAAGGAATTAGTTTAGCCTGTTCTTGGATATATCTAAAAATCAATAGTTCTTTAATTTAACATGGCATTGAAGCTTTTTTCGACTAGAGCTGCAAGATTGTGCAAATTGCAGAAAGCAAAATGGTAAATAAAATTTTCATCTTTGCTTCGCAAAATCAAAAAATTGAGAAATAATAATTTTTTATAGATTTCAGATTTCTTGTTTCTCTATTTTAGGCATATGGCCCGGGTCTCCACGTTTTAATGATGATAACATGAAACAAATATCATCAAGATAGAAAGGAGTTTGTATGAGGGCTTTGACTTCAAGAAGTCTAATTGTAATAGGGGATTCCTTGCAACATTTCTGTGAACAGCTATTGATGGATTTTGCCAATTTGGCATCTATGTTTTTCCTCAAACATTCAAGGAAGTTGATTAGTGCAAGATACTATAGCCTGCTATCAAATTCCTCTGACTCACCAAGGCTCGTATGGGTCATGGGACTCACACTGCTTCTACAGCAGCTGGTGCACCAGTTGCTAGTTTTTATGATTTGGCAAGAGGAACAGCTAGAGGTGGGGCTCCTTCTGCTAGGATTGCAAGCCGTAAGGTATGCTCAGAATAGGATTGCTCAGGTTCTGCTCTGTTAGAGGCAATTGATGATGCTATTAAGGATGGAGTTCACATAATATCAATTTCAATTGGGAAAGAAACATATTCTAAGCCAGAATTTTTTGAGGACCCCATTGCCATTGGAGCTTTCCATGCTGAGGAAATGGGGGTCATGGTAATCAGCTCTGCAGGAAACCTTGGTCCAGATTCATTTACAGTTTCTCACACAGCTCCATGGATCCTTACAGTTGCAGCTTCTCGCATTGACAGGGAGTTTCAATCCAGGGTGATGCTAGGAAACAGAATAACTATTAAGGTAAATTTTAACTACTAGAATCTGAGTACTTTTTTTTTTTTTTTACTCTGCATACTATTACTTTCAGATTCATTTCTATGACTGAACTTTAGTTCTTGAAATCAATATTTGTAGGGATCTGCAATCATTTTTTTTAGATCTCACTCCATCAAAGATGCATCCATTAGTACTTGGAGGGAGAGGATGTTGCTATTAATAATACTCTTATATAAGATGCAAGTTTTATATACTTTTGCTGCATTATTGTTAGTTTTGGTACTTGATATTTATTGATGCTAGTAATAGTATTCAAGTTAACTGCTTTTCCTGTCTTAAAATGCAGGAATTGCATTCCAGGATCATTAGATTCCACAAAAGCTTCAAGAAAGATATTTGTATGTTCTACCAGCAACCACACTATTTCAAGAAGAGAGAGGGCATCAGCTGTAGAATCCACTAAAGCAAAATGGTTAATTTTAGTTGATGAAATCGTAGATGGTCAAGGTCTTCATTTCAGTGCATGTTCTTTTCCTTTCAGTGAAGTTGGGAAACATGCAGGGGATATGATCTCGAGCTACATTAAGTCTAACAAGTATAATTAATTGAATTTGCTTTGGTCCATACACTTTATTGTTTCTATTTCTGGACAAGTAAAATAATTGCAATAACAACCAGAAATTTCATTTTTCATTTGTCTGTTCTGCTCACACTTTATATACATTTAAAACAGGAAACCTGCAGCAACTATTCTTCCATCAGTAGATGTCTTTAGGGTTAGACCATCACCAATCCCTGGAATGCTAACAGAAAATATCCTTAAGGTCCCATCTGGACTAATAGCGCCTTCAAATACATATATTGATATTATTTCACTGTAAAATTATGCACTCAGCGCACAATCTAATAGCAATGTATTATTCAGCCTGATATAATGGCTCCAGGAGTGGAAATTTTGGCAGCAGTAACTCCAAGGAGAGACGAACCAGGCCTTCCCAAGGGAAAGAAGCCATCAAATTTTGGCCTTACATCAGGAACTTCCATGGCTTGCCCCCACGTATCAGGAGCTGCTACATTTATAAATTCAGTGCATCCTAATTGGAGTTCATCGATGATCAGATCAGCTCTCATGACAACAGGTGAAACTAAACCCATAAATAGATCTATCTGCAAAAGAAAATTCAAATGACTAACAATTTTCTTTTTCATGTCTTCTCATAGCAACCATTTCTATTAACATGGGGAAGCCATTGACAAGCACCTCAAATTAACCTGCAAATCTACATGAAATGGGGGTTGAAGAAATAAGTCCAGAGAGAGCTCTTGATCCAGGCCTAGTCTTACAAACCACAGTAAAAGATCTTCATTTCCTTTGTTACTATGGATACTCACAAGCAATTATAAGGAGCATGTCAAAGATAAAAAGTCAACTGTCCAAAGGGTTCCCGCAAAGAGCCAATTTCAAGTAGTATTAACTACCCATCAATCTCCATAGGCAAGCTTGATTGAAACCAACCAGCTCAGATCATCACAAGGAGAGTAACCAACATGGGGTCTGCAAATTCCTCATAGTATTCTCTGAGTATTTGCTCCAAAGGGAATGCTGATCAAGGTTTCTCCCAAAAAAATTAGTTTCAATGAAGGTAAAAGGAGCATCATTTACAATCTTGTTTAATGGCAAGAAAGCTCCAAAGGGATATAATTTTGGATATGTAATGTGGTCTGATAGGCATCATAGAGTGTAGTTTTTGCAGTCAATGTTCACTAGCTTTTTATAAATTCAAACAATGGAAATAACCATTGTGAATTTGACATCCTTCCAATTTGTGGATTCAGTACCGGATGCACTCAATAACTTCTCGTTACGAAACCCTCCAATGCAACTTTTAAAATTAACAAGAAAATTATTGAATCCCCAATAATTGTTTTTATTTTTTATTTTTACCTTTAACAAAATAAACTTTTTATTTTAAATTACAATTAACAATAGAACATCCTAATCCTTAAAGGTGATAATATTATGATTTTCTTGTTGAATTCTAGTTCTTAACTTTTAAAATTTGAGTACACTAATTAAAAAGTTATAAAATTTATAAATCACACTAAAATTGAAGCCCAAAGTCTGAAACTTTTGCTTACCTGAAGCAAGGAAGAGGAATTTTCCAATCCTCAGTGAATGAATAAGTCCTTCTCTTGTAAGGGATTCTGAGGAAGCTATTAACGAGGAATCAACAGAAAAGAAATGTAATCCAGATAAACTCCATATGCTCTTTGCCAATTCCCATTGATTATCAAAATCAGTCGCCATTGCAGCTACACTCTGTATCTCTCTTAAACCAGGCAAACGACAGAGAGATACGAACGGTCGTTCGACGACACTTTATAAAGACCTAATTGCTTTATAGAAATTGAAATTATGGTTTTTTTTTTTTTTTTTTTTTTTTTAAAGATAACCTACATTATATGTATAATTGAAACTTTGATTGCTATAAAATATATATTAAACTTGAAAATTTTTGCTTTGACATTAGGATACTTTATATAATTGAAATGAAAGTGTATTTTTTTATTTTATTTTTTAATTGAAAAATCACATAAAATACAACATATATGATAAATTTAAATTTAAATGTATTTAATTTTTTAAAAATACCTACCTAAAAAATTAAATTATGATATTATTTTTTTTTTAACATTTGATTTGGAACATATCGATATATATAGTCTAATAATAATAGTAAATGAATATTTCTTAAACACATGATTAAATCACTCCTTCCTAATACTAAAAAAAAAAACATTTGAATTGTAATTTATACAAATTTTTCATGTTTCATTAAATTTTAATTTTTTTTTAATTTTATCAAAATTAAGGTTTCAGTTAATTTAATTATTTGTAATAATTAGTTACTATTTGTAGCTCATATTTGATTGTTACAAATATTTAGTAAAATTATTATTAATTATTATCTGTGATATGTTTAAAAATTATTAAAAATAAATAATAATATTTATCTTTTTAATTAAATATTATTTTTAATAAAATAATTTAATATTTTTATTTAAATAAATTAAAATTATTTAAAAAATTAAAATTGAAGCTTTTATATACTTAACAACTACCTAAAACTAATAATTATCATTAAAAAAATTATATAAGTTTAATGTAGCTGTTAAGAATAAAAAACTAATAGTTGCATTAAAATTTTTTATCAAATATTTACTAAATAGTCTATTTTTAAAAAATATCATTTATCATGTTTTAGCAATAAAAAGATGAATATTTTTTTACCATGTTATTAAAGAAAGCACTCTTTAAAAAAATCTTTTTAGAGTATATTTTTTAAATTTATAAATATCTTTATTTTAAAAAGTTAATAATAATTTATGAATTTCAATAAATTTTTTAATTTAAAAAAATAAAATATATAGTGAAATTTGACTCTCCATATATGGAAAGTCAAAACCTATTATGTACACAAAACATTTAATATGTATATTAAATATTATACAGCTTTCAAAATAAAATAATTACTGATTATTTTTATTTTTTTATATATATTAAAAATATAATTATAGGGTATATATGTTATTCTTTTATACCAAGTTCTTTCATTTTCTTCCCAAATCATAAACTTTCAAAATAATCTAAATCTAGATTTTGATTGCAATGAAAAATCTCATTTTTCTACTCAAATTCCAGTATCTAATAATATATTTTCTTTCATGAACACCCAAAAACTCCAAATATCTTTTTTATTGGAATCAAATTCTAAAAAATCAAGAGGTGATAATTTTAATACAGAGAAAGATATTCTCATTGCGTTGGCATGACTCAATATTAGTTTGAATGCAATTCAAGGAAATAAACAAAAACACAAGGTTTATTAGACTCGATTATGGGAATATTTTCACAAATATAAAAAATTTGCTTCAAAGCGGTCACAAGATATAAAACTTAAATAAAAAATCATATGCTCTATGTATTAACAAAAAAAAAGAGGAAAAAATTTTGCTGGGAATTAGTGAATAAAAATGAAGGGAAAAATAATTAAAGAGAGAGAAAAATATTAAATTATGATTATTTATTGAAAAATTAATTTTGAAGAGTCATTATATAAAATTTTATTGGAGTTCAAAAAAAAATTGACTCTCTATTTTATAAAAACATAGAAGATGCTTTTTATTTTAAATATTATATTTTTTAAAATAAAGAGTTGCATTGAAAATATTTTTAATATGTTATTAAATAAAGCACTCGTTAGAAAAGTCTTCATATAAATTTTTTAAAATTTTAAATTGAATATATTATGACTTTTTAAATTCATGAAAAATTTTAAATTAATACACCCCTTAATATGGCTTTAGAAAAAGTAAATTAAATTTCATAAAAAAAAAGTAAATTAGATAAATCTCATCCTAATATATTAAAGAGTTATTTGATAATATAATTCAATATTTAAAATTTAAAAAATTTTCATATTTAATTTTTTTAAATTATTTGACAGCATTCATTTTAAAAATCTCAATTAAATTATAAATTACTTATAAATCAAAATTTTTAATTTAAAATATAACCTGATTATAATATGTGTTTAAAATTTTTAAATATTTTTATAGTTTAAAAATCATATAGTTTATCTTATTTAATACTTAAAATTTATCACTTAAATTTTTAATATTTAATTTTTAATTTTATTAAATATCATCTAAATTGCCTGCTTAAGTACATAATCCATTTTTATTAAATTAAGTAATCTACTTTCAAAAGAAAATTAAGTAATCTTAGCAACCAAAAAATTGAACTTTTTGGTAGAAGTACGACACCACACAAGCTTTTGGACACTTTTTTTTATTTTATCAACTTTATTAAAATACAACCCAGATTCTTATAACATCAAATTTAAGACTATTTTTCTTATAAACTAATCAAAGATAATTATGAAAAAACCTCTTCATTTTAATTAAGGTTTTTTTGGGACATTTTAGTTTCAATTTCAATTATGTTCAAATTTATTTCATAAGATTTAAAGACTCAAGTATTTTAATTCAATTTCTGGCTGATTTTTTATTTATATTTCTATTATTTTTGATAAATTTTATTTTTTAGCATAATAATGATTTTATTTGAATCCTAACGAATTTATATGATATTTAAAATTTTAAATTAAAATATTTGGTAAATTGATGATTTAAATATTAATTTTTAAAATATAATAACTAATAATTTAAAATTATAATTAAAATATGAAAAACTTGATTTATAGTTTCAACTATCAATATTCAACATATAATCACTTATATATGAAAATCTTAATTTACAGTTTGTTTATGAATAGCTAAATATTATGTTAAAATTTTGGACAACTCGTAAATCAAGTGATACTATTTTATGAAAATTAAATTTAAAATTTTTAAAAAATAATATATAATTTAAATACAATGAATTTTGGTTTAAAAAAACAATGATTTTTAGTCTGATTAAATAATCTTATAAATTAGATAAAATAAGGAATAAATTCAAAGTTGGAATCAGACAAGACAAGCAAAAATTGAATTGTAAAGCGCCGTATAATAATAATAATAATATAATTTTCTTACTTATATTATTATTATTAGGAGCTATGAGTGAGCCTGTGACACATTGGGCAGAGCACCCACAAAGTTTGAAAGGAGGCTTCACATTCGCATTCATACATCTCTTCGCAATTCTCTCTCTCTCTTTGTAAAAAAAAAAAAAAAAAAAAAATCCCTTTTCAGTTCTGCCTTCACTCTCTGTTTCTGTGCTCTTGCAAAGCCCTAACAGTCAACCAATCCGTGGTAAAGGTAAATTCTTTATCTTTCTGTCTTTTTCTTAATAATTTGTCTAGTTTTGTTTTGATCTGCTTCTTGATTTTGTACTATGGGTCTAGGACTATACAGATCTTCAATGTTCTTATTTAGTTTTCATTACCCTTTTGCTTTTAGAGGACATGCATACACAAATTATTTTCATTTTCATTTATTTTCGT
Source organism: Aleurites moluccanus (assembly GCA_948193065.1). Classification (NCBI taxonomy): domain Eukaryota; kingdom Viridiplantae; phylum Streptophyta; class Magnoliopsida; order Malpighiales; family Euphorbiaceae; genus Aleurites; species Aleurites moluccanus. Next base: position 18,556 of record CANXYC010987779.1, read on the forward strand.
GCTGCAGGGGAAAAAGAGATGATTTTTTGTGCTTTCTGGGTGAGCAAATATGAAATGAAGTTGTGATTAGGGCGAAAGTTTTTAAGTGGGTGTCTGAGAAAGTTGGTTTAATTATAGGTTGATTTTGTTTTGTTTTATTTTGGGTTTTGAATAATTGAAATGGAAGGAGGGTCTGGTAATAATTCTGTAGCTCCTTCGCCTACGTTTGACAAATCCAGAGTTTTGGATGTTAAACCACTGCGTAGTTTGGTACCTGTGTTTCCATCGAGCCCTCAGACTCCGCCCTTTGTTTGTGCAACTCCATCTGGCCCTTTCCCATCTGGGTTTTCCCCGTTTTACCCTTTTAATGGACCGCAACCTACCCCTCCTGACCTCAACCAACAGACCCACGCTCCTGCTCCCCTTCGGTCTTTCCGGTCGCCACAGTCGAATGGGGATATGTCTAGAGATGGGAATACTGATGGTTCCACAGATAGGCCGATAAAGCGACCTGTCGGGCGGCCAAGATCGACCTCCGGCAGCGCTCAAAAGAAGGCCAAGAAAGACCTGGATTTTACCTTATCTGTTGTTGAAAATAATTTTGTTGTGGGGATTACTTCCAATCAGAGGGAAGATGGTGATAGGGAAGTGGTTAATAATGTGCTAATGAGGTTTGATGCCCTTAGGAGAAGGCTTAGCCAGTTAGAGGATTCTAAGGAATCGCCCACTGGGTTAATTAGGCGGGCTGATTTGAAAGCAGGCAACATTTTGATGAGCAAAGGGGTGAGGACAAATGTGAGGAAGAGAGTCGGAGTGGTTCCTGGGGTTGAGATTGGGGATATTTTCTTTTTCCGAATGGAGATGTGTGTGGTTGGGTTGCATTCCCAGTCCATGGCTGGGATTGATTATATGGTTGTGAGAGGTGAGGTAGAAGAAGATCCACTGGCTGTAAGTATTGTTTCGTCTGGTGGATATGATGATGAGGCAGAGGATAGGGATGTTTTAATTTATAGTGGGCAGGGTGGTAATGTCAACAGCAACAAAAAGGATAAGCAAACTGCTGATCAGAAGCTTGAGAGGGGCAACCTTGCGTTGGAGAGGAGCTTGCACCGCGCCAATGAAGTGAGAGTTGTTCGGGGTATGAAGGATGCAATTAATCCTACAGCAAAGGTCTATATGTATGATGGGCTTTACAGGATCCAGGAGTCGTGGGTTGACAAGGGGAAATCTGGTTGTAATATATTTAAATATAAGTTGGTTAGGGTGCCAGGGCAGCCAGGTGCTTTTGCTGTTTGGAAATCAATTCAGCAGTGGAAGGAAGGGTTCTCTACAAGGGTTGGACTAATTCTTCCTGATCTAACTTCAGGGGGTGAAACTATTCCTGTTTCACTCGTAAATGATGTTGATGAAGAGAAGGGACCTGCTTACTTCACGTATTTCTCTACTGTCAAGTATTTTAAATCATTTAAATTAACAGAGCCTTCTTATGGATGCAACTGTCGCAATGCATGCTCTCCAGGTGATCTGAACTGCTCTTGCATTAGGAAAAATGGAGGTGACTTCCCATATACTGCCAATGGGGTTCTAGTTAACAGGAGACCATTGATTTATGAATGTGGTCCCACATGTCCATGCATTCCCAACTGTAAGAACCGGGTGTCACAAACTGGTTTAAAGGTTCGCTTGGAAGTGTTTAAAACAAAGGATAGAGGTTGGGGCCTGCGGTCATGGGATCCTATTCGTTCTGGCACTTTTATTTGTGAATACGCAGGTGAAGTTATAGAAAAAGTTAAGGCAAGGCAGGATGGAGAAGGTGAAGATAATGATTATGTGTTTGATACCACACGTGTTTATGAGCCATTCAAATGGAATTGTGAACCTGGACTAGCTGAGGTGGATGGTAATGACACCACTGAGGAATACGACATCCCTTCTCCCCTAATCATAAGTGCCAAGAATGTTGGAAATGTAGCTCGATTTATGAATCATAGTTGTTGTCCAAATGTTTTTTGGCAGCCAGTGGCATATGAACACAACAGTGAGACCTATGTCCACATTGCTTTTTTGGCCATCAAACACATTCCCCCTATGATGGAGCTGACTTATAACTATGGGACTTCCCGCACGGATGAGACTGATGGTAGTGGTAGACCTCATGGAAAAAAGAAATGCTTATGTGGATCGCCAAAATGCCGGGGTTATTTTGGTTGAAGGTTATCTGTGAACTAGCATAGTGGCTACGAGCAGGGTCATGGCTGAAAAGGTCTGGAATCTAGTTCTTGTCTGTGCTTAAGTAAATGTTGGTGCTGATAAATATTAGCTGCTTATCTATGCTTATAATCTCATGTTGTTTGCTGTTCTCTACATAATGCGTGGTTATCTATGCGTACATGAACACACACCTGTCCAACTCACCAATGGATATATGGCTGCAAAGTATGTCTATACTTGTATAGTTGTACTGTGTGAATAATTTGGGGAAAGGGAAGGTTCTAAACTAAAGAAATTTAGATTTTATACCAAATTTACCTGCTAGTGATGTTTCATGTGTTTATATTCTATAATGGTGGTTGTGTATTTAATTAATGATTTCAAAATCTAGCGCGTAACCAAATTTACATGCTAGTAATGTTGTCTTTTTTCTCTATAACAGTTGGTGAAATAATTACATGTATAGGTATTGAAGACTTTAATTTTATCTTTTGGATAGTAAAATTGTTTATTTACAGGATGCAACATCCATTAATCACCACCAAAATGGTCTTAAAAAGAAACAGATTTATAAGTAGAAAAGCCTTAATCATATACTTTTGGGATATCTTGGAGCTAATATATTGTTACTTAAGATAAATTTGTGGGAACATAAAAAGGATTTGCATATATATTGTTACTTGAGATAAATGTGTGGGAACATAAAAAGGATTTGCATTAGAAATGTGTAAGGAGAGGGAACCCCCGCTGTGGATAAGTAGAGGCTAGATTGTTGTAAATTATTAACGCTATTTGGCAGTATCCAACATAGACCTGTAGGTGCATCAGTCCGGAAGACTGGTTGGATTCTAAAAGGAACAGGGACTAAAGAGCTACAGACCAAAAATTTTGTGGGCGGAAGTGGTAAAATTTAACTTAGTTTCACGAGTCACAACAGCTCCCACAGAATTCCCTGGATATAATTTAGAAAAGGGATCTGTGTAGTTGGCCTCAACTCTTTAATGCAGAGATCTAGTTGAATTAAGTTTAGCAGCATCCAGCTTATTAATTTCTGCTTATTGTGGGTTTTTACGAGTCTGCAAAATGCATATTTTAACTTGGCCAATTTAATTGGCAATTGTTCCTGTCAATTAATAATTAACTGTTGTTGCATTATGCTGGGATGCTTTTATCACCACAAATATGATTTGGCTAGAATTTTGATTCCTTCTCTCTCTATCCCCTTCAAATTCCCTCTTTCTTTTGTGTCCCCAACCTCTTAATGGTATGGTTTTACGAACCTGGTTTTTGCTAGATGAAGATCCACTGTAATTGAATCTTTATAAAGGAACGACTGTTTTTTGGGAGCCGTGGTGTAATTGCTGTATCCAAATTCTTTTATACCTTTTCTTAATCTTTTACTGGGTGACTGGGGGATATATGAGGCTTTTTTGGGGCAAATATGCAGCTGTCTTATTATGGCGTTGAGTGATGATTTTGCTGTGGAATAAGCATTCTACTAGTGCTTATTATCTTTGCGTCACTTGAAATATAATTGATGGTGAATTTTTAATAATTCAATATTCGAGATAATCAAGCACATCTTATACAAGTCAATTGACTTTGCAACTTTTCCATCTTTACTTGGGTTCAATTGTTGTGGCTTGGAATTTTTCACGTGACTATTGCAAGAGCTGAAGCACAATATAAAGATATCCTTTGACCTTAAAGCTAAATATTGTGAAATAGATCTCCCCTTTTCCCTTTCTAATGCTTCTGCATATGTGTGTACCTGAGCAGTAAAGCTTCCAATGAACCAATATCTGTGTAGCTGGTGGGATTATGTTCCAACTAATTTTTATAGTTTAGGCCTTCAATATGAGCTTATACTCTTTAGTGGCTATGCTTGGTTGCATATGACTGCTTGCTGGAAATTTGGCAAATGAGAAGATAATAACCTTGATTTTCTGTGGAGTATGTCAGCAATCTTTTATTCTTTCTCTCTCCCTCTCTCAATTATTGTTTATGAAATAAGTAAATAAAATGTGAAAATTTGGAGAAGCTCAAAAGAGCAAGAACTGTCGTTGAAGGAACATTTCAAGTAGGACAACAGAATTTTTGGAGAAGTGAGAACAAAAAAGCATATGGTGTATGTCCGGACATAATCATGTAAACCATTTACTTTCTGGTTTCTAGGTAAGTCATATGTAAATCATGTAAAAGCATATGCTTTGTGCATCATGTAAACCATTTACTTTCTGGTTTCTAGGTAAGTCATATGTAAATCATGTAAAAGCATATGCTTTGTGCGTCTTCCTCGAGTGCCCTAAAGTGTGCTTTTAGTTATGTAATTATTTTTTTTTTGGTAAATTTGTTGAGCATGTGGGCATCTACTCTTAAAATGGTATCATCTTATTACTAGACTAAGACACTAGTGTGTGCTTCTTGCTTGAGTTGCCAAATACGTATTTGCATGATTTATATAATTATTCTATGTAGGAAACTTGTTTCTGCCTGTTACATTAATCAGATTGTGGTTAAATTTGACTGCTGGATTTATAGTGTAGTAAACCTTGCAGATCCAATGTTATAGATCTCCCATAAGCTGCCCAGCCTTCAATTGTCTCTGCGTATTATTATGGTTGGTTGCTGTATCTGGACATGCATATGGCAAGATCACTTTTTGATTATAACAGGAACTTTGGAAGTAAACATTTCAATCTGAGCTGTTGAAAAATGGCAAAACTCTCTGCATCATTTAGCTTTCCTTTTATGTATATGCACTCACTTGTGTTTCTTGTAATGTGGCAGCAATTTCCGGGAAGTGCAAAAAGCTATGCTGGCTTGGAGCACAATCATCAAAGCAGTGTTTAGTACTTGGACAAATGGGCACAACTTTTGGTTTTGTTCTTCTCCAGTGTGCTCAGTTAGGTAGAATAGATCCGCATCCAAAGGCAGATTGAGGTTGCAACCTCCAACAGAGGCCCTCTGCCTTTTAATTTTGTGCAGGGCCATAAATTAGCGAAGTGTTACTAGGGCTTGTAGTGTAAGGTAATGCAATGACAGATATCAGATTAGTATTACTAATTTACTGCTATGTATTTTATGTTTGTAATTCAAAGTGTTTTGTACTGTATTTATATTGTGGCAAAGGCAGTGTCTTTTGACAGGCCATGGAGTGTTTAAGCCTTCTGTAACTCCAACTAGTGTTTTTTGTTTCTCTCTCTCTCTTATTGGATGGCATCTTATGATTATCAAGTTTTTCTAATTTAAGTTTTATATTGGCAACTGAATATCGGAAAATCAACGTTATTTCCAGACCAACATTCATCTAGAGAAACAAGAACGCATTTGTTAGTGAAAAAGAAGAAGCTTCTCACATTTTTAATACCAACAATTGGAAGGAAAATGTTGAATTGAAGATGGGCCCAATTGGTAAAACGTGTATTACCTTGCCAAAATTAGGTCAAATTGACACGAGCCTGGAACTGGAATTAGGATTCTCGCTTTCGAAGAAAATATCCTTAGCAACCGAGGCTCTGGCTTCTGCTTCTTTCTAGTTTTCCTTGTTTTGCATTTGCTTCTTTGATCTCGGCCCAGTGACTTTCCTTCCAATTTATTTGGATAGTAATTGGATGGATTCATGGCCTTCAAAACACAGCTCAAGATACTTCCGCCTAGGCATGACTACGATGGTTTCGATTTTTATTTCAGTTTCAATTCGATACGGTTTAGAACTGAATTTATTAAAAAAAAAAAAGGATTTGAATTTAATTTTTATAAATTAAATGCGTACATATTTTTTTGAAAAAAGATGAATATTTCAAATATCAAATGTCATGTCATCTGAATTCTGAAAGGCAAACAATAAAAAATTAAAAAAAAATAACAAAAAGAAAAGAATATATATATATATATCCTAATGCTATAAAGTGTATATATATCCTAATGCTATAAAGTGGCCGTTCACCATCTTGTTCAAACCCAATTCTTCAAGTAAGGCATGTATGCATCAAGTCCATTAAACATAAAATCAATGTCAAATACTTAGAATATATAATAAATTCATCAACGGTTCTAAACCGAACCGAATTGCCGATTCCAGTTCGATTTGAAAATTATGAGAATCGAAACTAAATTTTATAGTTACGGTTCGGTTACGATTTAAAAATAATTTCGAATTAATGAGGTTTAATTTTATTTTGATTTCGATTTGGAACCGGACCGTGGTCATGTCTACTTCCGCCAATGCTTGTAAGAATTCAAATTGATGCAGAGCAAAGGCAAATATATGAAGAGGAAGTAGCAAAGGCAGATTGTCCAGGACTTCAATGCCCACGACACGCTCGATGAAATGTCTACTCAAGTTGTGGGAGAGCGTTAAGGTTCAGATTTAGGGGCTTATATTCTCCTTCTACTCCTAACAAAAAATTCAATATTTTTTGGTCTGTAAGGGAGAGTACGTTCTCAATCTGGAGATGGGAGCCGACGAAAACCAAGTTATTGCAAATTTGGCAATGGGTTGTACTGGTAAAGTTAGTGGCATGGCGGGCCTTAATGATGTGGATATCGTTAGGTAGGGTGTTGCTCAATTTAACCCAGTTAAATACATGAGTGGCTCAATTTTTAACTAAAAAAATAAATGTTTGGCCCAATAAAAACCCAAATAAAGTCATCATTGGGCCTGTTTGAGTCCAATAATACACATGATTGAGCCCAACATGAGTTAAATATCAACCCATCAAAACAAACGCGGACAAGTTGCATATGTCGCCAAGGCAAATGTGCCTTACGTGGCATAATATTGTGATGTGAACAATTTGCTGCATGACAGAAGATGAAGTAAACTCTTATGACATGGAAAAATATGACGTGGTAATTGTGGTGTGGCATGGCAAAAGTACACATAGGACATGTTGCTGACATGACAAATGATTATTTATATGACAGCAATCGATGATATGGATAGCTTTTGATTATGTGGTTTATGATGTTGCAAATAGAATGACGTGGACATCAAATAGTGATGTGGCCATTTGTGTAGATATCATCAGGTAGAGCGCTGCAATATATGAGTGGCGTAATTTTGAACTATCTCAATTAAAACTCAAATAAACACATAAATGGGCTTTTTGAGTCCATTAAAACACATGATAAAGCTCAACATGAATTCAAAATTAACTAAACAAATCACACGGGGACCAGGCTCTTATATTGCATATGGGTCCATGGAAAAATATGGCTTACGTGGCAATCGTGATGTGGAATAATATTATGCTGTAGACAACAATTTACTGACGTTGTAGAAGAATATATGGAGCATAATGACATGATAATTAGATGACATGATAAAAATATTCATAGATATGTTACTAATGTGGTCATAAATTATGTAGCTCATTTCGATGATGTGGGCAACCATAAAATTATTTGAACAATGATGATGTGGAAATTTGATGGCATGAATAGTAATTAGTGACATAATCGATTGATGGCATGGCTACTTATTATAACATAACTTATTAATGATGTTGCGAATTATATAGGAATATAATAAAAATATATGTATGTGTATAAGATGATATGACATATACGATGATGTGGATCAAAGAATGACATGACAAGGAATAATGATGTGGCGAACCATTAGTGACATGGCTATTTTATGACATGTAACGTTAATGACGTGGATATTTATGAGACCTTGAGGAGTGATGACACGGTAAAGTACACGTGGTTATTTTGGATCCAATTTTCAACTGAAAATAAAACCAGTTGGCCCAATATGAGCCCAACTAAACAACACATTGGGCCGAACCGAGTCCAACAAAACAGATGATTGGGCCTAATATAAATCCAACAAAAACTGACGAAGACCATCGTCAACCTCTTCGGCTATCGTCCTTCCTTCTTCATGGTCGTTGCAGTCACGGCCGCCTACATCAATAAGCTTAACCAGAAGACAAATAATAATAATAATAATAATAAATACCCTATTGTTCTTAAGTTTCATCTGTATTTCTAACTGTGAGCTAGTTTTTGATTTGAATATAATACTCTTAATTCACTGAAAATCGCTGCACGGCTCGATTTGGGAAGATAGCAGCATTCAACACAATACTAGGGGCAAGCTTGGGTTGTTTTGGAGGATGCTCAATCAATCAGGTAAATGCAGTCACTGATTTTGAGTTCCCAGTTGCATAGAAGACCTGAATTTTGTTGCTTTTGAGATGAAATTTTCTAACTAAATGGTTCATAATTGTTTGATATTGAAAACATTTTGAGCAGTTTTTACAAAACCAAAGGAAAGTTGTACTATTAGTTCGGCAGTGAATATTATGTGTATGTTGAGCTTTATAGGACCCATGGGTGGTAGTTTGATAAGGGGAAATCTGGTTGAAATATATTCCGCAGTGAAGGGAAAATTTCTTAATAAGGGGTCGGACTAATGCTTCTAGACCTCACTTCAGGGGCAAGATTGTTGTTAATGGCTTGGCAATGTTTAACAGAGACCTTTAGATGCATCAGTTTAGAAAAGTGAACAAGAGTGATTCAGAACAAAAATCATTCTGGCTAAAGTAGCAAAAACTAATTTAGTTTCTTAAATCACAGCAGCTCCATAAGAATTTCCTGATCATTATTAGAAAAGAGATATATGTAGTAGACCCCAACTATTTAATGCAGGTTAAAATATTCATGGAGCTTATCATAAATTATAATTTGATAAAAAAAAAAAACTACAAAATTCATTCAAAATTATGGATAGTGAAATCCAACCATATTTCACTCATCTGGATATACAGAGAGAATATCTCCAAGTTCAGATATTGTGATTTATTTGCGAAGGGCTTTAATGCTAAGATTCTTTTAGCAATTTATGGTGCTTTTGAATGGGTGATCCAATTGAAAGTTTGCTTTTAGACTTTGTTGTATATGGCTCATACCGAAACAAAGGGATAGATGTTGGAGCGGAGTGACAACATCTGTCTGATTGGGAGATATCCTAATTGTGTGCGGGTTCGTTTAGTGGGTTGGGGGTGCTGGGGCAACGCCCCCACGGTATGGTACAGGGTAATTATGTAAATGTACCATGGGTTATATATATATATTGTATTTGTAACACTAGGATTTTTTATCTCTCTGAATAATAATACTTCAGCCGCTCTGCTCCCGAGGACGTAGGCACATTGCCGAATCTCGTTAATTCTTGTGTTCTTTATCTTACTGTTCTGCTTGATCGCTTTTATTCTTGTTTCTATAGCCTGTTTCTCAACAGACTTAAATTATGTGTGCTTCTTGATTTGCCGAGCGCACTTTTGGATTTCCATTATTATTCTATTGTATGTGAACTTCTCTCAGCCTGTTATATTAATCAGATTGTTGATTGATTTATAATGTAGTAAACCTTCTTATAGAATCAATATCATAGATCTCCCATGAGCTGCTTTAGTTTCCAATTATCTGCATATTATTATGTTTGTTGCCGTATCTGGACATGCACTTTTTTATGCTAACAGGACTTTTGGAAATCAGCATTTCCCTCTCAGATGAAAAATGACAACACTGCACATCATTTAGTTTTTTCTTGTTTAACGTATCTTTTTTATGTTCTCACACTTTGTTTCTTGTAATGAAATGTGGCAGCAATTCTCAAAAAATGTAAAATCTATGCTGGTTTGAAGCATTATTCAGCAACGGAGAGTTTATTACTCAATTAAATGAGCACTACTTTAGTTTTTCTTCATATCACTGTGCTTAGCTAACTAAATTGGATGGATAGACCCACTATTAAGTCAGGTTCAGCTTTCAACCTTTTAATTATGTACAGGGACACAAATTAGTGGTGTTCGAGGGCTTCTGGTGTAAGGCAATGCAATGACAGATATCAAATTTGTATTGCTGCTTTGTGTTTGTGCTTGTAACTGAAATATTTTGCACTGCATTTTTATCATGGCTAAGGCAATGCCTTTTGACAGGCCAGGAAATGTTTAAGCTCTTGCACTACAATTTGTAGACCTCCAACGGATTTTTTTTTTCTTCTGAAATAACATCTTATAAAACTCTAATTTGCGTTTGTGTATTTTACCAAACATGATTATAAAATCTTCCTCATTTTATTTTTTAAAGAGGCAGTTCTAATATTGAAAAATTAATATTATTTCCAGAATTGCCACAAAGCTAAAGCAAACATGTAGAAATTAGCACCATTTTTCTGGAGAAAGAAGTAAGCTATATTTATTAAAAAAAAAAAAAAAAAAGTAATCAACATTTTAATACCACCATACACCACAATTTAAGATCCACCGTATTAAATTCAGATGGATTCTATATTTGTTAGTGCGAGATGCCCTATGAATTAATGCATCAGATATTATGAATAATTCTCACTTCACATCATGCAGAAAAATAGAAAATGTTGAATTGAACACAAGTAAAAGAAAAGTGTTCACTTCGCTTGGTAAACATGTATAATTTTGTCTAGTGAAACATCCTACATGAAGTAGAAGCAGTAAACCCAACAAGGTTATTACATTAATTTAGGGGAAGTTACATTGCATCATAACAAGAAGCTTGAAATTAGCCTGGTCACTTTCCAAGACAATCAAGCCTTAGCCTCCTCAGCAGCTGATGTACTAAGCTTTGCTTCTTTTCCCTCTTCTGCTTCTTCGATTTCGGTCCCTTCTGAAAAAATCCAAGCCACAAGAACAATGTTATGGAATCAAAGAAGCAACAATTTACACGTTCAGAAATTACAACACATCCAAAATGTTGGATATGGAATGTACAGATAGAAATTTTGTACTGACAAAGACAAGCAATACGAATAAATAACTCTCACAAGAAAAGCAACTATTTCACAAAGAAATTCTGACCTTCATCATTGAATTCGTCCATATCAAATTCGTCCCCACCCATATTTAACTTCTGCAGGGTATTGTTAATCTCAATCAGCAAGAATGACAATCCAATATTTCTAGGTAAGGAGGGAAGGTTTGTCACCAGAAAATTTAGACTTGAGGAATAGCTTTTACATTTGAAAACTTTCAAGTCTCTGTTCTCCCTCATTTCAATACTACTGTGTGTTTTACCACTTTTTGAGCAGATATAAGCTGTTCTTAAACACCAAGCAAAAACAGCTCCTAGCAGGAAGATAACTCAGCCCCATAAACATAAATTTTTTTTGACCTAGTATCAATAACATCTACTACATATCAGTGCCTTTTGGCTGAAAGACTATGCAAATATTAGTTTAATCAGAAATAAGAGGCAAGGTTAGTTTAAATATTAACAGAGTTATAGAAACATTGTTTGCAGGACGCCTGAACAAGGTGAGTTACACATAGCAAAGAAAGAGGCATAATTGTTTTTGTTAATTCTATTGCTAAGAGTCGGCAAATATTAACCCATTTAGGATTCATTAACATAAACCATCTCACAACAAGAAAATTCACACTATAAATCAACAAGTTTTGTTAATGGTCTGAAGGAAAAAGAGATTAATAGCTTAGAAAATTTAACTACTACTATTATAGCTTTATACTCACAGAGAAATCCATGCCATCAAAATCCAAGCGACCTCCATCTGTTTAAACCACACATGTAAAAGCTCTTAATTAGTTAACGAAACTAAATTAACAAAATTAAACCATTAACACATCAATATCATTTACCATTCTCATCATCTTCATCAACCCATTTATCCCAGTCAACCTTGAGGAACACAGGAGGCTTTCCTTCCTGCTTAAGAAGCCTGCTCCACCACTTCTTATCTTCTTTCTTTATGATATAGACAATACTTCTCAAACCAATGTTATACTTGCTCTCCTGCACCAAAAAGGAAAAAAAAATAAAAAATTCCCGCCTTTTATTTCGAGTTTCCATCACACCAAACTCAATTATACTCCCAAGGGGTCATTATTGTCATCTACCTCTACATTGACCTTATCAAACAATTCAATTTCAACTTCATAAGGGACACCATCTTTAGTAGCAGAAAAATTGAATCTCCCTTCAGGCTCAAGCTTGAGCTTTACATCCTTAGCATCAGGTAACTCAACAGTGATGTAAACTGTGTCACTTCTCTGAGCCCATTTCACAATTGGGTGACGGCTGCAATAAGCAAAAGTTTACAAAAATTTATTGTGAATAAAAGGCAATAGATAACATTCTAAGCTCTTAAACCACATCCAAAAATCTTTATCCTACTTATAAAAAATAATTCAATATTTACTTTATTGATATGGAACATAGCCAGAGCCATAGTGAAAGTAAAACAAGATCAAATATACAGTACAAAAAAATAAAGAAATGCAATAATTAAATCACCATCAAATTAGAAAAAGAAAAAGCTTTAATAGGAGACAATACCTCATTTTCTAAAAGAAGAAGAGATTGCGAAAATTGAAAAGGCTGAGTAATTGAATTAAATTTTGGTTTTTGGGTATGGAACATGGGGAAAACGGTGATGTTCATCGTCCTTTTATGGGCATTTGGGCACTGCACAAAGTGGTAAACAGCTCGAACATTCCAGAGAAGTCATGTACTTTCTTTCCCCTCTTAAACCCTTCTAACACTGGTGATATTTTTATAAAGGTTTGTACAATTTTAATTTGATAAAATAGGCTGGGCCTCAAGAAAAACGATTGGGCCAAGCTAAAAAGATCTCTCTCTCTTCTAATATTATATTAGAGAGAATCTTGGATTCTTTTCTATTACATTTCATTAAATAATTCTGGGTGAAAGCCAAATTTGCGACCAGACAGACGGCAGTTCTACAAGTTCAGTTGCTCATAAAAGCTCTGATAATCATACGAGCTTTGAGCAACTAATGGTAACAAAACTGCGCTTTCTGAATGTGTTTGATTCATACTTGAAGCACAAAATTTTGCCAACATTTTTCAGGGATTGCATTTAACATAAAACTTTTCACCTATACATTGATCTAATCTACGTTTCAATTAAAAACCTCACCCTCTTGGTGCACTTCTTGTCCTCTTGCCTCAGCAAATGTGATTTTTTGAGGCATGATTTTAGGTTTGGCAAGGATTTATCCTCTTGCCCATGCAAATCTGAATCTTTGAGGCATGATTTTAGATTTGGCAAGGGGGCTTCCATAAAAAACTTCACACTCTTCATGCGCTTCTTATACTTTTGCCCGCGCAAATCTGAATTTTTGAGGCATGACTTTAGATTTGGCAAGGGGCCAACAATCTTGGATCCTCTTCTCTCCTTCTCATATGGGTCAAGCCAAAACATGATATTTGCTCCACCAAACAAACCCTTCTTCCTCTTTGCATACTGATAAGCAGCCATTGCATCAAGATGGTGTAAGAAAACCACCTGGGCAGAGCCCATACGTGTAAAGATTTTGGTTCTAAATGAATCCACTTTGCCAAATCTACTAAATTTCCTTATCAAATCCTCCTTGGATGGAAGAATAAAATCCCTGGGGAACTTCATGTGCAGATATTGACAATTGAAAATGGCATCCAGCCTTGATTCCTGAGCTACTTGTGGCTTGAACGATACATCAGAAGTAAAAAACGGACGAAGCTTCTTATCATCCATAAGGCTGTCCCTGATAGCTGAATTGATTCTCAACATTTTGTTGGTTTCAACGGATGTTTCTTCATCGTCATTTCTAGGCTGCATATGGACCTGATTCGTAGTACGAGGAGATGGCTGGTAGATTTTTGTTCTTGAACTTGATTTTTGGTTTGGCGAGAGAACTACAAACTTGGATCCTCTTCTCTTGTTCTCATATGGATCAAGCCAAAACAGTATGTTTGCTTCACCAAACAAACCTTTCTTTGTCTTTGCATGTTGATAAGCAGCCAATGCATCAATCTGGTGAAAGAAAACCACCTGGGCAGAGCCCAGCCGTGTAAAGATTTTGGTTCTAGATGAGTCTACTTTGCCAAATCTACTAAATTCCGCTATCAAATCGTTCTTGGATGGAAGATAAAAATCCTTGGGGAACTTCATGTGCAAACTTTGACAATTGGAAATAGTACCCAGTGTCGATTGCTGAGCTACTTGTGGCTTGAATGATACATCAGAAGTAACAAGATGAAGCTTCTTATTATCCATAGAGCTGTCTCTGAAAGCTGTTTTAATACTCAAATTTTTATTGGTTTCAACAAATGTTTCATCATCATCACTGCCAGGCAGCATCTGGATCTGATTCGTAATACGAGGAGATGGCAGGTTGTTTCTGGTTCTTGCACTTGCATGTTCAATCATAAATACCTCTATCTGCGATTCTGACCAGAAGGCATCAGAGGTATTTGCCTCACATCTGGATCTATTTTTCTGTAGATAAGCATCATTGAAAAAGGAAAAGGGCATGGTGTTGCAGAACTTCAAAGAAATATCTGGCAAAGCAGGCACTGAGATCAAAGCATCCGACATACATACATTGAATCCATGTTTGCCTTTCTGAAAGTAAGCATCTACATTGATTAAGAAGTGATGCATACTCTTCCGCAATTTAGAAAAGCCTGAATCAACAGGATAATCATGTCGCCTCTTTAACCCCAGTAAGTTAAGAGGGCTTGCCACATTTGGTTTAAGGGAAGCAGAAGCATCCCTATAATCTTTTTCATCAACCTTGGCTCTTGGTCGACTATATGGCCAGGGATAAGAAAATTGAGCTTCATTGCTTCTTGGAGAGCATTTTCTAAACCAGAGATTCAAGGTAGTTTGGCGCACCCAACTTCTATACATACAAAAATTCTGCTGTACAGAGTTCAAGCATTCTCCTCTTGTATAATTTGTATCTAAAGCAAGATTATGCAAGTTTACCAGCACCTTGCGTGCTGATTGTGATTGGGTTTGCTCAGATTGAATCCATGATCCACTGTTAGGTTGATCCTTCTTAAAGAGTTCGAATTCCAGCTCTGAAGCATTAGATTTTTGAGCCACTGAGCAAGCACCTGAAAAGACATTCAAGAAGAAAAACTTATGAACAAATGAATCTGCCATCCATACAGCAGCACACAAGGGTTCAAACAAAGATGGAACGCTACTACAGAGAAACAATGCCTAGATATGGTCCATCATAGGGCATAAGGCCAGTAACTGGACCAAGCAGGGAAAATAATTTAAACTACCAATGTATTTTTACCATTGAATCTTAAATATCTATGATTAACCAAAAACGAAAAAAGAATGTACAAGTATGGTCCAAAACATGCTTTCGTTCACATGCATTATAATTCAAAATGTGATTTTGTTCAGATGAATTCACTAAGACTATTAATTTTTGCCCCCTGTGACTTAAAGAATCATTCAGCTATATTTTGCTAACAGATTAAAAGGATTTTCTAGACAGTCCTCTAAATGTTCCTCTTTAACTAGAAACTGTATTAAGATAACATAAGCAAAAACCATTCATTAAAACAGAAGGCTCTCTAATTTAGCTGAATAAATGCTGAAAAATATCCTTCTAGGTATAAAAGCAGAACATCATAGCTAGCCTAACTACTAAAAATATCCCAGGCAGTTGCCCAGAACATCCTTAACTGAAGAACATCTCATACATTTACCACCTAATATTCTATCACTCGAACAACCAAGGACTAGCATTACAATATTGTCCAAAGATCCCCTAAACCTTGCCCACTCAATAAGATTTTAAACTGTTGAAATACCTCTAGAAAAACTACAAAACAATAACAAAATTCCATATCCTGATTTAAGCATTTGCAAGAAGATAAATTATCACAGGCAATTACCCATCACAGCAATTTTTGAACTTCAATATCAGATATTGTAAAACAGGCAATTACCAAAGGGGTTTTTATACAACACCTGAACCAAGCGGAGGAGATAAACAAATACACTCGTTCCTCTCATGGCGTTGCCGCGTTTTCTCTTGGTGTAGAAACAATTTCTGCTCACTTACTAGGTAACAACGAAACACATTAAGCTGTGCAATAGCGGTGACTGCAAAAGCTAAATCCGAAACTCCAACGAAGGGTGAAACCGCAGCGCCAAGAACAAAACCCAACACCAGATCCAACCGAAACAATTCTCCTCTTTTCCTCTTCCTCCACCTCGAAATTGTATCTCCCTGCGGTGGTGGCCGGAAAATGCAACTGCATTTTAAGCTGGAAGCGACCCGTCTAGAAAGTAATTTGAGGGCAGAATCCAACAATTCCTTACCTTTACAACATTTTTCTAATGTATTAACCAGTGAATCGAAGTTCTCTTGAAAAGAGCACACTTCTTTTTCCAGGAAATAACGAGGGTTCTCGCCGTCGTCGAAGAATGAAACAGCGACGCCTAGTCCGTCGATGTTCAAAACCAGACCAGGCCACCATTTTTTAGGATATATTACTCTTGCCCATACAATATCTCCCCTTCTCAATTCCATTTTTAGGGTTTTCCTTCACCTTTCTGGCGAAACGTAAAGCTAGAGAGATGGGGTCACATTATCCCGCTAATTTTTTCTTTCTCATTTCCCGCCAATACAATCTGTATTTTCTGTAATAATCATTTAAGTTAAAAATCCTGCTATATTAAACATTTAATTTTTAAATATAAGATAATATAAATGAAATCATTTTTAAACTATAAAATATTTAAAGTAATATAAAATAATTTAAAATTATTAAGCGCTAAATAATATATAAAATAGCCAAAAATTTCAATTTATTTGATTTATAATCTTAAAATAATGCCATTGATTTCACAAATTATATAGAAACCTTCACATTTTATAGTTTAATAGAAATCACAAAATGGATTCATATTGATTACTGGAAACTGAAAATTTTATAATTAAAACCTAAAAGCAAGTCTTTAATGACAAAATTTATAAGCCCAAAAAGGAAGAAATGGACAAAACAAAGTTAGGTCATAGTTTTTGTTCATATTATTACACTGACTTTCAAATAAAGTATAAGAATTTTATTCAATCAAAGAATTTTGTATGAGTCCTGACTTAATTATTTATTCAGTCAATATGTTATTTTTACAATTCACATCATGACAAATACAAAAAAAAGAAAAAAAGAAAAAAGAAAATAGAGAATTTTAGAATTCATGTATCTTAAAATATCAATTTGAATTTTAGAAATGAAATGCTTGGAAAGTTCACAAAACCTACTTTTTATTTTATTGCAAAGTAAATTCAAAGCTCCAAGTCTTCCATTATTAAACTTCTGGAATCAATTACATTCAACAATAACTTCATGAGCCAGCAGTGGATTAAGTTTATTGACCATCAACATCTTTGAACAATTATAATTACTTTCCCACTGCATTTTCAGCAACATGAAAATAAAATAATTAAAAGTATTTGATTTAAAGTCTGTTTGATATTAAGATTAAAACAAAAGTTTAACTGCTTTAAAAGTTTTATGATATGAACATATGAAATTCATTTTAAAAAATAAAATTTTAATTATCTCTAATCAATATTTTGAATTATTCGCTCAAGTGATATTACACTGGCCTTATAATCTATGAGATTTTAAATTCAAGTTCTATATATGATTAACCAGACCAGCCTATATAAAAATGAAAAGAAAGAAGATCAATAATGTCCTTGTTCAGGCCGGCAATTGGATGGACTTGCAATTGGGACAAAGGCTTGTGAATGGTTGAAGAAATGTCCAAAAATCCAGTTATAGCAAACGACATGGTCTGATCAGGTCCAGGTTGACCATCAAGCAGTACAACCACAGGCCTATATAATATAATGGGGTCGCTCTGTGTTTCTTCCCACTTGCAAGCTTTGCTCATCTGTTTTAGTAAATTAATTACATATTATATTGCAGATAAGTACAACCAACACCCTGCCCACAAACAAAATAAGGGCAGAGATTTTCTGAGCTTGTATTTTTTTTTTTTAAAAAGAAAAAACAGAAGAGACCATTCAACAAGAGAGTGTGAGATTTGGAGAGTTTATCTAGCCTTTTAGGCTCACAAAAGTGTGGAATCAAAAGGAGTTTCTAGGACTCTTTATGGGATTTTGGGCAACAATCAATCAATCATCATCCACGAAAGAGTCCACCTCCACCTTCACTACCTCCACCACCACCTCCACCATTATCACCACCCGCACCACCAGCCGCCCAAAAGTCAACGCGTATAAGATATTCATGTTTTTTATGATGACCCTTCTTTTTTTTTTTTTTAATTCTTTGTTAATTAATACTTGCTTTTTGCAGTGCCATTATAATATCAATGACCAAATGTCATGCCCCCATACACACTCTTTCTAATTCTCTCTCCTCCTTTCTCTCTCATTCTCGTTTTCTCTTTGGTCAATGGAAGAAATTACCGCAATCTCCAAATCTTTGCTAGTGTACCAGATTGCCTAGATATCAGATAATCATGTACTTGTTCCCTTATTTCTCCTCCTCTCCCTCTGCCTCATGTGTTGTTCTTGGTCCCAGTGATGGAACGATGGTGATGGATGTTAAAGACTCTAACTTTACTGATTTTGCATATCCAGTGATGCCAAGAACAAGTGGAACATCCTTATCTTCCTCTTCCTCTGTCATGGTCTTGTCTGTTTTTGTAATAATCTTGTTACTATTGTTGCATCCTTGTCAGTCTGCAGCCGCTTGTAACCAAGATGATCATAATTCTCTATTACCCTTCTTCTCTAACATTTCATCTTCCCCTCCTTTGAATTGGTCTTCTTCTACTGACTGTTGCCTGTGGGAAGGAGTTGAGTGTGATGTAATTGATGGCAGAGTGACTCGTCTTTGGCTACCCTTTAAAGGCCTTAATGGTATTCTCTCCCCTTCTCTTGCCAACCTCAGCCATCTTTCTCACCTCAATCTGTCCCATAATCACCTCTCCGGCTCTCTCCCTGCTGGATTCTTCTCTATCAATGGCCTACAGATTCTTGATCTCAGTTACAATCGTCTTGATGGGGAATTACCATCCAGTGACAATAACATTGATATCACCAACTTGGCTATCCAAACAGTGGACTTGTCCAGTAACCATTTCAATGGGGTGATTCCATCTAACTCATTTCTTCAGGTAGCTGGGAATTTGAGCATATTCAATGTCAGTAACAATAACTTTGTAGGCCAAATTCCGTCCAACATCTGTCTTGTTTCTTTTCGCTCAATGACCATCCTTGATTTCTCCAACAACGATTTCAGTGGAACTATTCCCTCTGACATTGGTGAATGTTCCAATCTGCAGATTTTCTCTGCAGGTTTCAATAATCTCTCTGGCACAATTCCTGAAGATATTTACAAGGCTGTCTTGCTCGAACAACTCTCCTTATCTCTTAACAGCCTTACTGGTACCATCAGCAATTCACTGGTCAATCTCAATCAGCTCAGGATTCTTGATTTGTATTCCAATCAATTGACTGGCTCAATAGCCCACGATATTGGCAAGCTCTCCAACTTGGAACAGCTGCAGCTTCACATCAACAATCTAACAGGTTCAATGCCTACATCTCTGATGAACTGTACCAAACTAGTGACTTTAAATTTGAGGGTGAACTTCTTGGAAGGGGAGCTCTCTGTCTTTGATTTCTCCAAGTTCCACCAACTTAGCATCCTCGATCTTGGTAACAATAAATTTACAGGTAATTTGCCCACAAGCCTTTATTTATGTAGATCATTAACTGCCGTTAGACTAGCCTATAACAAGTTGAGGGGGCAGATCTTGCCTGAAATACAAGCACTAGAATCTCTGTCTTTCCTGTCAGTTTCTTACAATAACTTAACCAACCTTACTGGAGCTATTCAAAATACGATGGGTTGCAAGAACCTCACTACTCTTATCCTCTCAGTGAATTTTTTTAATGAAAAGATACCAGATGATGAAAACATTAAAGGCTCAAATGGATTCCAGAATCTCCAGGTTCTGGCCCTGGGTGCTTCTCAACTCTCTGGTCAGGTGCCCAACTGGTTATCTAAGCTCAAGAACCTTGAGGTCTTGGACCTGTCTGTTAATCAAATCAAAGGTTTTATTCCCAGTTGGTTGGGTAATCTATCAAGTCTTTTCTACATAGACTTGTCCAGTAACCTCCTCTCAGGAGAACTGCCCAAGGAACTTGGAGGATTGCAAACACTAGCATCAAAAGGGGCTAATGAACTAGTTAGCCGAAGTTATCTACCACTGCCTGTATTTGCCCAGCCCAATAATGCAACGTATCAGCAGTACAATCAACTCTCTAGCCTGCCACCATCTATATACCTGGGAAACAACAGCCTCAGTGGTGATATCCCTGTAGAAATTTGCCAACTGAAGTTTCTTCATGTGCTGGATCTCAGAAATAACAACTTGTCAGGAAACATTCCATATCAAATGTCGAAGCTCACCAACTTAGAGAAATTGGATCTCTCTGAAAACCACCTATCTGGAGAAATCCCTGTGTCACTAAAAGGTCTCCATTTCTTGTCTTCATTCAATGTTGCAAATAACAATCTTCACGGGCCTATACCATCTGGAGGTCAGTTTGATACCTTTATAAGTTCCAGCTTTGAAGGGAATCCAGGGTTGTGTGGTCCAATTTTACAGCGTTCCTGCTCCAATTCCTCAGGACCTGTCAATCTGACTGCACCTCATAAAAGAATTGACACAAAACTTATTATTGGACTACTCCTCGGGGTCTGTTTTGGGACTGGTTTACTTATTGCTATACTAGCACTGTGGATATTGTCCAAGAGAAGGATCATTCCAGGAGGGGACTCTGACAACATAGAGATGGATATAATTTCCAGCAACTCTCATTCTGGATTTCCTCCAGGGGCTGATAAGGACACCAGCGTAGTTATGTTGTTCCCAAACAATACCAATGAGATCAGGGATCTAACCATATTTGAACTCTTAAAAGCCACTGATAATTTTAATCAAGCAAATATTGTTGGCTGTGGGGGTTTTGGTTTGGTCTATAAAGCAACACTGGCAAACGGGACCAAGTTGGCTGTCAAGAAACTATCAGGAGATATGGGTCTCATGGAAAGGGAATTCAAAGCAGAGGTAGAGGCTCTGTCCACAGCCCAACATGAGAACCTGGTTTCATTGCGAGGTTATTGTGTGTATGAGGGCTTTTGGCTACTTATATATTCCTATATGGAGAATGGAAGTCTGGATTACTGGTTGCATGAGAAGGATGATGGTGCATCTCAACTAGATTGGCCAACTCGACTGAAGATTGCAAGAGGAGCAAGTTGTGGTCTGGCTTACATGCACCAGATATGTGAGCCACACATTGTGCATCGAGACATCAAGTCCAGTAACATCCTTCTTGATGAGAAGTTTGAAGCACGGGTTGCAGATTTTGGATTGTCTAGGCTGATTCTTCCTTATCATACTCATGTTACGACTGAGCTTGTTGGTACTCTCGGTTATATTCCTCCAGAGTATGGGCAAGCATGGGTAGCCACATTGAGAGGAGACGTGTACAGTTTTGGGGTTGTTATTCTTGAGCTGCTCACTGGGAAGAGACCTGTAGAGATGTTCAAGCCAAAGATGCCAAGAGAAATAGTTAGTTGGGTTCAGCAAATGAGGAGAGAGGGTAAACAAGACGAAGTCTTTGACCCTCTCTTGAGAGGAAAGGGCTTTGATGATGAGATACTGAAAGTGCTGGACGTGGCCTGCATGTGTGTGAACCAAAACCCATTCAAGAGGCCAACCATCAAGGAAGTTGTTGACTGGCTAAATAATGTAGGCTCACACAGAAACCAAAATAAGAGTGAGTGAAAATTCCCTTCCGTACATATTAAGAACAGATATATATACTTGCACAAAAAGTGTGTGTTTATCGATACAGATTTTCACATCATTTTACAATTTTTTCAGCATTTTACAATGTAAATTTGAAATTTTCCATACCATACTGCTTTAAAGATGTAAAGAAAAGGAATTAAAATTAAGTAAATTTAGTTGTTTACTAAGAATCTATAAGTTGAAGCTTAAGAGAT
Organism: Aleurites moluccanus; assembly: GCA_948193065.1. Lineage (NCBI taxonomy): Eukaryota > Viridiplantae > Streptophyta > Magnoliopsida > Malpighiales > Euphorbiaceae > Aleurites > Aleurites moluccanus. The sequence continues at coordinate 40,635 of CANXYC010987779.1, forward strand.
AGTATGACAACTGTAATCTCATATCAATTATCAAACACCTGCAACCTGTCGCTTAGACATAATTAAAATTGCAGTTTCCTACAATAATACAACTACTTTTAATCATTACCCATATTTAAGGAGTCACAACTTTGTTTATAAGCAAATCCTGTCAATTACCATCTGACTGCTCTAGATTATTGGCATTTGAGAATATCATCTGTATTACTAGTTTAGGAATAGAGAGATGAAGTGAAAGGATATTAGATAATAAACATCAGTGTTTGTGAGTGTAATTGCACTTGTATGTATATGCTAGTATTATATCCAGCTTATGTTAACAGCTCATGCTCTACACTAGAACATTTAATTTCAGCAAAAAATATCATTTATGATTTTTTTTTTCTGGAAATTGAACCAGACACTATGGAGTACACAATGTCACCTAAAAACTGCCAACAGCACTTCAGCTTAATGGAAAAGACAAGAAAAAGAAGCTGACACAGATAAACTTCTGGTCCCCATTTATGCAGAGAAACAAGAAAAACTACTTTCACCAAATTAATGCCAAAATGCAAAATTATATGAAAATTTAGTAATGCATCAAAGCATTTTTAACACAGTAAGTCAAGGTAAAGAGGCCCAGCTGTAGCGAGGCATGGACCGGGCTACTTTATGCAGGTGCTAGGTTTTGAGCTTAATTGTTCATCCAGTTTGAGGTGCTTGCATCATGTGCCTCACTAAAAATTGGTCTGGGTTCGCATTTGTCATAGAAAGAGGGAATGGTCCAGTTAACTTATGTAAAACGGGTATTTGGTCAACTGGAAAGAAATTTGGACCTGTCTTATATTTCTTCTTCTCCCAATTGGTACCCAACAAATGAATACTCATATTATGTGCTAATCTCAAAAGAAATGTGGATCAAGTAAGCAGATGAACACAATGAATCTTAATAATCAGTGCAGACCAGGAGATCAAGGCTATAGCTATCAGAGCAGACCAGGGGATCAAGAGCAGATGAAACAAGTCCTTTTATTATTTCATCAAGAATTTAATGAAAATGAACTGAAGTCTCTCTAGACCTACTACCCACTGGACTGTGATATGAGTAGCATTCAGGTCTCAGGACTTTAAAGGTTTCAATTATGAAAATGTCATCTATAACCTTTGTCTAATCTCTTAAGCTGCCCTCAAGAGGAATGAATCAAAAAAAAGAAAAAAGAAAAGAAAAGAAGAGCACAAATTTTATTTACCCATGAAGCTCTAGCAATGATATTCATGAAGCATAAATTTGTTTAAATGACATTGATGAAGCTTTACAAATGCAGATGTTTACACATTCATGAAAGATGTGTCTCAGACATGCTCAATTTGGGACGATTGTTCAATGAGATGTGTCCCAAATTACTCTGCTTTTGCAGCATATTTGGCCACCTAAATCACTCTGGCATTTCACATCAGAGAATAGGATTAAAGCACATTGATAAGACTAGAATTGTCCTATCCCAATAATATTTCAACCAAAATTGCAACGATTATATGCATGCTTCCTCGTAACTTCCCAAGATCCACTGATCCCATTATACTCACCTGGTGGTTTAAAGGAGAGGATTAGTCAGCTCTGAATTGACAATAAAGGCAAAGATGCACCATAAAACCCAAATATTCTTTTGGGTTGGAGAGAGGAAGAGGAGGGTGATGTGACGATGAGTTAATTGAAAAGTTCAACCTAAAAATTGGCATGCTTGGTGGCTTTAACTTTTCAACTTCGCATTTCAGCCCAATTCACATAATTGTCCCCCCTCTTAACTCTCCCTTAAATTTAATACACCACAAGAATAAATAAAAATAAAATCTCAATAAATCAAACCAAAGAACCCGCACTCGACAATAATAGAAACTTTTCTTCATGTTTTTGAGATTCAAAACCCAAAATTTGGAAGGCTACCAGAAAGAGTCAGACAAAGCAACCTCACAGTTTGGTCATTAGACATATAGAAGCAAGGTATGAGAGAACCAGAAGACTACTGGTAATGTAGGCATTACATCAAACAGTTAACATGGGTAGCAATTCCTATTCACGATCGGCTCATACAAATGAGAAACAAAGAGAATTAAACGCAAAACCATCCTCAATTAAAAAGCAAAGGAGAAAAGGTTGAACTTACAATGAGTGACGACTGAAATCTCAATGGAATGGGAGAAAGTATGAATCTTGATAGCATTGGGCACAGTCTAACTTTCAGAGTCAATAAACAATGAAACTAAGAGGGCAAAAAAACGTTGTAGAAGAGCTTACCAATTAAAGGGTACGAAGCCATTTATAGCATTCAAGTACAAGCTAGTCCTTGGAGAGATTCATGGAAAAGAGAGAGTTCCATTCTTCTCAGTTGCCAGTTCCCAGGGAGAAGAGTACAAACTTCTGTGTGAATAGGGAGCAAGGTCAGTTAGAAATAAGTTAGGACGTTTTATTGGGTGTACTAAACCACATGGGATTAAAAAAGCACCGTCTTCAAAAAAGAGAATGTAACAATTAAAAATAAAAATAAAAACTTTATAAGAAGGGTGGGGAGATAGAGAGTAAGAACAAAAGGGGAAAATGAAGCAGCATCACAAGTTAACGGTGGCGCTGTGTGGGATATGGGCGGCCACTCTTTTCTACGGCGAGATGTTTGCCTTTTGGGTGCCTTTTTTGTGGTCTTGTTCATGGCCTCACCTGTCATCTTCCAATTCACCGGTGATTCGTTTACTCTCTTCCATTAAATCAACCTTGAAAATTTTCGTTAATTAGACCTCAATAATTAATTAGATAAGTTACCTTAAATTGTAATAAATTACATTCTTCCTTCGGCTTCATTTTGACATTTTTTTAGGTGCTTCTCCAAATATTTGATTTATACTTATCAGAAGCCTTTCTATAATTAGTATCAAAGAAAGATCGCATTTTTATTGCACTCTTTATCAGCATTATTATTAATCATTAATTTAGAATAATTTCTAATCTTCTTTGTTTTATCAATTATCATCCCGTGCCTATGTATTCATTATCCAGTAAATTGGGTTTTTGGCTATTGCACCCTTGTGGGAAATTCTTAGCTTAGGAGGTCCTTACTATCAACAAGGATAGTCCTATAGTTTAGATGAGAATCACCCCCTTGGAGCAATAACTTCAGCTACATAAGTATTAGATGCATCAATTTGTACAAACCTATGTATAAGGAGATAGACAGGCTAGCTAAATGACTACATAATAGACATGCTAGCTAAAGGACTACATCTAAATTCTGTTGCAGATAAATCGAGCAGGAGCTCCAAGTGATTATGTAAAAGTTGCTGTCCTAGCAGACCCACAGGTGAATTTTTCTTCTCTGCTGCACCATTTTTTGCAGTTTGGTATCATTTGTTACTAATATTGGTTTTCTATCCTTGACAGCTTATGGACAGAACCTCCCTTCATCTAGCTCCAAAATCATTTGCTTTGGAGACTGCACAATTTTATACTGATATATACATGCGCAGGGCATTCTTTTTGTCCATCCTGCCTTTCAAACCTGACGTGATATTGTTTTTGGGTGATTACTTTGATGGGGGCCCTTATTTATCAGATCAAGAGTAAGGCCTGGCGGTTTTAAATAATCTATGCTGCTTTAAATGATGTCACAACATAAAATCTGTCATTTTTTGGAATTTTTAACAAACCAGAGTGTGGAAATATTCCAGGAAACCTTTACTCCCGGACATCTCTTTGCACATCCAGTTTTCATTTTTCTTCTCCTTTCTTAGGTTTTCAACATATTGATTGGATATATGACATCTTATCACTATGACTTTCTCTTAGCTTCATTTCTATATATTAGTATTTCAATTCTTGTCTTAAAATTTTCCTGTTCCACTCTCGAGATTGTTTATTTCATCAGCACATCACTTGTTAGTTTCTGCTGCAGAATGCCCTTGACATTCTTTTACTAATAAGATGGCAGGAGTCCTTGTACCGCTTTAGGCATATCTTTGGTATGAATGCGGAAGGAAGATATACTGATATGCTGGTTTACTCCATTCCTGGCAACCATGATATTGGCTATGAAAGCACCATTTCTCACAAACCAGAGGTATTTTGGCATGTTATTAGTAATAATACACCGTCTTGATTTTACAACTACATGTTGGTTCATGTTGGTTATAAGCAAATGTCAAGTGCGTTTTTGCTATAAAATTTTATTCATGAATATTGTCTTATGAAAACAAGGGAAACAAACAAGAGAAATATATCCTCTGCAATTCTAAAATAAAAGAGCTGTGAAAATATGCATTCACTGAATTCAATTTACAATAAACAGTTTTGGCAAAATAGCAAGTATTAAATTGTCACCGAGGCAGAAGTGTGAAAGTTGATCAATTTGAGCTTGCCAAAGTTTTATTTTCCTAATAGTGATTAATTAGTGTACAGATAATTAAAAAAAAAAAAAGAACATGTTAACATGCATGCATGAAATCTATTTTCAGATTTTCAATTGCACATTGAAAGAATGCAAGTCTTGTTGCCGGTTACAGAAGTTATTCAATATGTTTTTGGGCTTAAGGGATTGTTGAGTTGAACATATTTTCTTTTCTGTATTTTGCATCATATATTTGGCACTTTCTCACAACTTGATCATGCATCTTATTTTCCATCATGACTCATATTTGGTTGATAAGCCATTCTTTTACATTTGTACAGGTTGTTAGACGCTATGTAGAAGGATTTGGGACTAGAAACTTCCAGTTTACAATAGGAAAAGTGGAGTTTATTGCTGTTGATGCTCAAATTCTTGATGGTAAAGCTGTTAACTCGACTACACCTATAACAACATTGCATTTTTTTGATATATTTAAAACAGAAGTATAGTAATTATATGTGATCCCAAACCCCTATGTTAAATTCGTTGTCATGATCTGCAATAGGGATTTATAAAATGGCGTATCAGTTTACAAATCTGTAAAATTCAAATTTACTTTATATCTTAAAGGAGATTAGACCTGAGTGTACTTTAATTTTTGTCATCTTCAGGTCACCTGCAAGATACTTTTGCATCTATGACTTGGGAGTTTATAAAAAATGTCTCCACAGGTATATGATAATCAATTTTAATTTATTTTACTGATGAGTTTGTTTTATCAATTCACAAATAAGTAAATGTTTCTCTTCTTTTTTTTTTTTTTCATTTCTATAGATCTTCAATTAATTCCAAGGGTTTTGTTGACCCATATTCCCTTGTATCGGCGGGATAATTCTTATTGTGGCCCCCATCGTAGTTATCCAATCATCAATCAGGTATTCTTTTGCCAGTTTTTACAAAGTGAAATTAAACAAAATGCTCTCATTGCTCATACTCAAGAGTGTCAAATTCATTCTCCTTGGCGGAGATTATGGATCTGAATGCTCATTGTCCTTAAAAGAATATTCATGCTTAAACTTACATGTATGTGTTTCTCTTTCATGTTCAGCGAATTTCACATCATGGTCAAGAAATAATGTAAGCTTCTTGTCCTTTTTCTAATGAAATGGACATAGGAGAGTTGCATGAAATTGTAGAATTCGATTGGTGGTTACTGTTTTATGGTTTGACGGATGGTTAATCCTGCAGGTACCAGAATTTTGTTTCTGAGGAATCCTCAAACAAATTGCTGGAGTTGGTCAAACCTGTAAATTTACTCTCCTGTCTTGAATCATCTTACACATAGAATGATTGCTTTACTAGGGTTGGAGTGCTCCATTTACATCTTTGTGCATGGCAGCCAAATGCTTGTTTATCATCTGACTTTGATGTTGGTTTTAAATTATAAAAACGCATGGGGCAGTGCCTTGTGTCCAAGTAGGCTTTAGGAAGTGTCATTGTTTGCAGCATTTCACAAGACTCCACTAATAAAGTATTCGTGAACTGGATGATTGGGAAAAAAACAGAGAGATCGAATACTTCTTTGATGTGTGTCTATATATCTAAAACCACATATACAAATACATACATGACATGTGTATAAATAGGTTATGGAGGAATATTCTTTTACTGGCAATAACATGTATGGCTTCTTGCAGGCACTCGTTCTATCAGGACATGATCATGACCAGTGTACAGTGATACATGAATCAAAATCTGGGCCCATAATGGAGGTAGCATCTAATATTTTGGCATTTATAAGATTTCTGGGAATATGACTTAAATTGATAATAATATGCAGCACACTGTAGGGACCATAAGCTGGCAGCAGGGAAACTTGTATCCATCTTTCATGCTATTATCTGTTGGTACCTCTGCAAGTGCCAATGCATCTGCTCCAGAAGATGCATTACTTTCTCAACTATGCTTTCTTCCAATGCAAACACACATTTACATATGGTAACTATCACTGTAGAAAAGTAACAGTAGTAGTTATCTTGGGAATTTTTCAGGGAGGGGTGGATAGATAAAGCTCTAGTTGTCATTCTTACCACTGAAAAAAAAAAAGAAGGATTACATTTAAGCATTTCAATTTAATACTCTACTGACGTGACCTTATGAAAATGTCAGGTATCTTTCCCTCTTCATTCTGACTCTTCTTACTCTCCTCTTGTGGCCAACAAGTGGCATAAGTTTTGCGGATCGCTTGAGTGGTTTAGTGGCATGCATCAGACTTTACAGCAGCATGTTCAAGGTAACAAAAGAGAAAAATGAAGATGAGAATTGTGAATATGAAATGATGTGGGATGCAGAAGGAACAATGCATCTTGTGAAGAAACCTCTAGATAATCCTATTGCACACTCAAGCGATAAAGCTTCAGTTGAAAGGTATTTATCTCTGCATTATCATCATTATTAATAGTGCCACTAAATATGATTCATAACACAAACTTTAAATTTTCTATCTTTTTAATTGTCACCTGTTATACATCGTTGGGAAATACTTCTGTTGCTGTTTGCTATCTGTTTTTTCTCCAACCCTGGGAAGTACTTCTGTTGCTGTTTCCTATCTGATTTTTCTCTAACCCCTTCTTTCACCTTTTAACCTCTTTTTATATAGTGGCAGGGGTAATGCTGTGATACGACCAACAGCAAGAAAAAACATTTCCCCAGAAGCTGAGTTTTGTATGAACGTTGATATAAATTTAGATGTTGGATATGATCCTAACAAATTACTGAATAGAACAAGCAAATCAAAGTTAAAGGTCGTTATTCAAAGAGTAATAAGGACTTTCCGAATGCTTGTAGTGATTGCAGCTGTAAATGTACCTATATACATGATGTTACTCTTCAAAGATTGGATTGACCAGTGACATCAGACTCTAGCACATCATGAAAAGCTTCATGTGGCTGTTTCTTACTCCCCCAGTAACATGTAAAAGGACGCCATTGCCGAAGTTAGCTTCCATTTGAAGTTTTAAGTAGTGTTGTCCCAGTGCAGTACCATTCTGGTGAATTCCCGATGCTCCATTGTTTAATTCGCAGCAGCAGCTGCAGCTAAATGTAATCCTAAAATAGGTAGAATTAGAATTTCAACCATAATTTTTTTCTTTTTGTTCTAGAATCAAAGGTGATAAAAACTCTTCGCAATTGGAAGTTAGAACTTGAAATTGTGAGTATCATGAAATCATTAGAAGAATGTCAGGCTACTATGTTTATTGACAGAACTAATTTTCATCAGGAACATATTATGTATTGCAAGCTTTTTATGCATCAGTTCAATGACCTTTTTGTTAAAAATAAATAAGATTTGGAAATTTTTGTGATATTAATATAGAAATGAGCTCTCTAACCTTAATAGCTCTTAAGGTTAGTTCTTTTAAATCTATATCTAATTTCTACACTTCTAATTTACAAAACATCTGTGACTAATGCATAAGTAAAGATTTTGTGAGCAAATTCTTGAATTTTATCTTCGATATTACAGCCATCATTAAGAGGTTTTTGAAAAAAAATTGCATAATTCTTTATAAAAAGAATAATAAGAGGATACATATGCATTTTTGGCAAGCCATATACTAAGAGGATATGCTAAATGGGTCACATAGTTGGGTTCCGTGGTTTGTTGTTTCAAAACTATATATAATTATTTTAAATTGTTGTTGAAGTCCTTATGATCAAATTTTTAGGTCGGCAATTCGAAAAAAATAAAATTATCATTGCTGTTTATAGATACATGCAAAAATATTTATGGTTTGGTTTAGTCAGTTTAAAATAAATATTTTTAATTAAATCAATAAAATTAATTTTTAAATATTTTAATTTTTAATCAAACTAAATAATAATAATAAATATTTAAATCAAAGCTATTTGGATTCAGTTTGAGTTAGTTTGATTAATTTGACAAAAGCAATAAATAAGTAAAATAAAAAATTTAAAGAGATCGTGAAATTTAATAAATATTAAAATAAATTTACATTAACAATCAATTTTATATAAAAAAAAATTATGTACTTAAAATTTTATAACATTATAATAATAAAATTATAATGAGATATTCCCAAAGAAATCAATAATGAACAAAATAACAATATAAAAATCCTTTAAAATATAAAAATTCATGTTAAATTGCAACTTGTAAAAAATAAAAAGTAAATTTATAAAATTATGGATAGATGAACAGTCAATTTAAATAAATCAGAAAACTATTAATTATAATATTTTAAAAAAAAAAACTCTCCAATAACTGTTCTAACTCTCTAATTAATATTATTTGAAAAAATATTTTAAAAAATATTAGAGTATATATCTAAAAAACGACGTAATTTTATCATATTATTAGTTCAATTTTGTTTAATTGAATTTTTATTTTCATAAATCATAATCAAATAAATAATTTGATTTATAAAAATTTTAAAATTGTAACTAATTATAAAACAATCTAAATCATAATTTTTAGTTTGGATTGATTTGATTTCCTAAATACATGGAAATAATTTTGACAGGGTTTCACAATTAATTTCATATTTATGAGGTTACTTAAAGAATTTTGACATGATAAGGTTGGAGTGGGGAGCATTAGTTGTGAATGATGACTGATGAGCACTAGAATCAGGACAAAAAAAAAAAAAAAAAGGCCACAAATGCCCAATATATGTATGAGCTTATGAAGATGGATGAACAAAATTTGCATTGGATCACACAGAATTATATATATATATATATATATATATATATATATATATATATATATATACATGTTTAAATTTGAGTATCAATTGAGACAATGAACACCTAGTTGTCCTCACCATGATAGATGATACATGATAATTTACATCAGGTAGCCCATCTCCATCATTGTCCTCTTGGCCAGGCATGCTTTTACTTTGCAACTTGCCACTTATATATTGATTAGTCATTGAAACAGAAGATGGAGATTGTCTTCAACTGCCAAACACGGCCCAATATGTATGTGGCCTAGTTGGGGCAACTCGGCCATACATAACTTCCCCTCAACAAGACAACATTAGTTGCATCAATATATTGCATGTGTGCCTACCTATAGTTACAACCATCGCAAATATTCCATATATATACACTTATTATCTATGCCAAACACTTCACTACAAAAAATACTAGAATTAGCAAACAATAAACTTTTTAGAGCTAATAATATAAAAATTATTGCTATAAATTTATGTAGGTAAAAAAAAAAAAAATAATATTGCATCATATTGCTAAGAAGGTGAGACTTTAGATTATTAGTAGTGACAATATTTTTGCAAAAAATTTATATAATTTATAATCATTCAACACATAAAAATTATAATATGCATAAATTTTAAATCTCACTAATAAATATTACCTCTCTTCCGATATTCAAAAAAAAAATACTAGAAAGTAGTTTTTGTACATTAACTTTAGCAACAACTTTTCATGTTATTACCTTACATTAATTTTTAGTTGCAAGATAACTTTACTGCTAAATATTTTGCTGCTAATTCTACTTTTTGGCCATTCTTTTTGAGTTTAATAAAAAGTTTAATGGTTATTTTTCATTATGCTGTTGGGCAGCTCAACAAAAAAAATCAAGTAATTAATGTCTCGAGTTATGAATAGAAAAAATAGTTCTTGAGAGAATTTTATCACATTTATAAGTCTAATTTAATCAAATTCGACTTAGTCAAAGCGAGTGATTATCAAATTCTGGACGATTTCAATAAAATAATAATAATAATAATAATAACAACAACAATTATAATAATAATAATTATTATTATTATTATTATTATTATTATCCGATCCATTATTAATAACAATTACAAATATCCAATTACAACATGCAAATTCTCCCTTTCCCTTTTTCAATTTTTGGCAGGTAATAACAAGTAATCCATGTTATTCCCAAAAAGACTAATGAGAAGATGGGAGAAAAATTAAGGGAAAAAAAAAGGCCGAAGCCATAGGCAAGTAGTGTACATGAGAAACCCAAATACAAGTCCTAATAAACCTTTACATCAACAGGCAAACACAACAAACCTTTGGCAAATGAGTAATAACATAACAACATGGGAGATATCCTTAATTATTTCAACACACTACTCCATTTCTTACATTCTCGGCTGGTGAAAAAGCAGTAAGGTGAAGCTAATTAATATGATCAATCAAGCATCAAGCTCTGATAATCTTTCCTCGTCTGCTCCAAAAACCCAATTATTGGATTCCTCTTAATTGGGTAAAAAAAACTTGGAACTGCACTCAAGGAGAAAATTATGCATACTATAGCTCAAGTAAACCATACCTTAGCCCATGATACCAAGCCGGATCAAAAAGCATATTTTTCATGATCATGAAAGCTGCGAGTATAAGCGCCAGTTGGAGTCTATTTTTTTTTTTTTTTTTGTTTAAGAAAAAAGTGTAAGGAAAAAAGAGCATTCAACAGAATCAACACATAATAGGAGAATATATACGCGCCATCAGAATTCTCATACACTGGAACATCCTTTAATCATCGCCATGGATATACCAGCAGAGAAGCATGGTGGCACAACGGCGTAAAATATAAATACGAGCATGTTGCTCTTTAATTAAGGAAGCACACTTGGTGGTGAAACCACCATGACCCTTTCTCCTTGAAGATGGGGTTTTGGCTGTTCTATTTCCACCCTTGTTATATGCTTGAAGCTTAAGCTCACAAGCCATGGTGAATATGTAATATAATTAATTAAGAAGTGAAGATGTAAACTGAAAACTAGGCTTTACTAGAAAAAAAGCTCAGCGAAGAGCTTGAGAGGTATTGAAGGGCAAGGTCAAGTATATATACAAAAGCAAAGCTCAAAGGCCAAGAAGGGTAACTGGTTTTTGAAGGAAAAGCAAAGGGGGTGAATAATGAACATGGTCAGGTTCGAAAACTGAGGGATTTGCATGGAAAGTTACAGTAAGATTTTTTTTTTTTTCTAGTATTAGAAAAAGAGAATGAACGTGGGATTTAAGCTTTTAATACGGTACATTCGCGACTATATAACTAATTAAATTCCTATACAAATGTTTTCATAGTCAATAAATAGAACTTCTCAGAACTCTCTTCTAATTATAAGTTCTAACAGTAATTACATATATGATTTCATTATAAATTTTAGTACTTAAACCTCCTTTTTAGACAAGTCAAGAAAAAGCAACTTACAAGATCAATTAGTTTAGCTGGCAAATGATTTGTTTCAAACTTTTTTATTAGAGTAAATCTTATTTTCTTAGTATATACATCAATCCAATGTGATAAAAATATATGAAATATAAATGAGTATTGAGATCTTATTATTTACCAATTCTTAATATAAGATAATAATAAGCTAAATATTTTTACATTATGGTTGAATGTATGGATTTAAATTTAAAATTTTGATTTTAAATCTCGTATTTTAAGTTTATGATTTAAAATTTATAAATTTGTAAATTTATTATTTAGAGAATGTAAGAAATTTTATATTTTATATTGTAAATTTGAAAAAAAAAATAGAGATTTTAAAAATTTTATTTTTTTAAATTATTGTCATCCAAACAGACCATTAATTTAGACAAAACGTTAAAATAGCTTAATTATCAGAATGAAATAATAATATATTTTATAATTTTAGTGTAGATAATAATTTATTTTTATTAAAATTTGAATTTTAAGCTTAAATTATATATATATATATATATATATATATATATATATATATATATATTAGTTGGGATAAGAGATGAGGGAAGATCAATAATTTAAAAAAAGAGTGATAGATTGGAGAAGTGGCAAAGGTGGGCATGAAAAGTGGAGGGTTGTTTTAATGAAGACAAGGCAAAGGTTTTGGCTTAGGGGAGCATAGTTCCGGCAAGCTGGCCTCAGTTTTGAGGTAGGAAGTTGGTTTGGTTGGATTCTCCTCTCTTACATCAACTAAAAAAAATAAATAAAGAAGAAGTCCAATCTCTCTCTCTCTTAATTTTTTTTTTCACGTGTGCACATTCATACACATTTCACGTGTGCACATCCATACATATACTTACATATGTACTTTCGACTGATAAATAGATAAAATTATTTTAAATTGAAGAATATAATAATATGTTTAAAAATATTAATTATTTATGTTTTTCTCTAGCAATAATTGAATTTATAAATTTAATAGAATATAAAGTAATTTAATTTGAAGTAGGTCAAAGAAGGCTATAAAGGCCAAGCTTGCTATAGCTGTAAAAGGAATAACTATAGAACAAGGATGATATTATACATTGAATGCCACTCTATAGTGAAGTCATTTGAATCTAGTGTAAATCTTTTCTTGGGAAATTGTTGAGTAAAATACTATCTTAAATCTCCAATCAAATCCTTCATTGTTTGGCAACTCAATTAGGTTGTCAAATTCCATTTTGCTTTTTAAATTTTATGGGTGAAAACCCACTATTCAAATTTTTTTAAAAATTAATTAAATTTCACCTACAAATTTTAAATATAAAATAAAATTTTGACAATTCAATTAAATTACGAAACATCCATAATTATATTTCAGACTATAGAATCCATTAATTTCAAAAACAAATTAATTTATGCATTATTACATATTCACTTCTTAAAAATTATTAGATATGAATATATATATATATATATATATATATATATATATATATATTTTAATTCTCCTTATTATTATAGTAATTATTTGTTATGAGGTTTGATAAAATATTTGAATTTTAAAATTGAATTAATTAGTCATACAATTTAACTCTATCAATGAATAATTATTTTATTTTAAAAATTGTAGCATCTCAAATACGAATTTTAATTAAAATCAAATTTATTAAAAAATAAATTGGATTAAAAACGACAAAATTAACATTTCTAATATAATTTTCTCCCTCTTCATCTGCTCCACAACAAATTTAACTTATACTTTACCATAACTATTGCCTCCACCAACATTTCCAATATTCCTTTTTTACTTTGTTGAGTAAATTTGAATTTTATCTTTCAGCTATGAAAACTCTTTCAATATCATTAAACCACAAAGCTGATTGATATTTCCTATATCCCTTTGCAACAAAACAAATTAAGGGCAAATTAATCGATGCCTAATAAAAAAATAACATGTAAAAAAATCAAGTTAAAAATTTTGTCCACATTTTTAAAATTTTAAGAAAGCAAAGTAATTACACAAAGGAACTAAAGCTTGGCTGCTCCTTTTTTAAGCTCTTAAGTTTTTGTCTTACTATTTCCTAAGGGAATTTAAGGAAAAAAAACTCTCTTCTATGGCTTTGGTTATTATTATTATTATTATTATTATTATTATTATTTTGTAGATTGACTAATAGAAATATAATGAAAACACTAACATAAGAATTGTTGATGAAATTGAATTGTAAAAACCAATTAATTTGATTTAAGATAAGAGGTTTTGATTCATAAATTTTGTTAGATCTTAAAAAATAAATAGTAATTAAATCTAAAAATAAAAATAAAGTCTCTTGTGAATCTTAGTTATAAAGATAATTATATATGTGAATTGCTTTGCTCACAAATTCAAAAAGTTGAGTCTGATTTTTGAAGCAAAAGAGGGTTGAGAACACAAAACTATATTTTATATAAATATAAATTGTATCAAATCCATGAATTCAAAGATCGCATGCTAGCTAATGATGATTTTCACATTGTATTTGTATTAATCCATCCGAAATTTTTATCATTAACATTATCAAGAAAGAAAAATGTGACATATGGCAGTATAGAGATTCGAATCTTTTTAAGTTATCGAATAATGGATTTCATGATGGTCAATGCAGACAACTCTTATCTCCATAGATATGGTGGTGGTGATGGTTTTTTTACCTATCCTTGAGTAATTAATCAAGAAGAGTCTTCAAGACCTGTCAAGACCTATCATTCTCTGTATATATATATTTTATAATCAGATATATTTCCATTCTCATTTTAAAATTGATAGGACTATTCTTATTTTGGGATTTGGAATTATTTTTTTCAATGTGTATATTTTTTATAAATCGATCCTAAAATTTTAACATAAAATATAAGTGTGTCTTATTACTTGAATCACATCTCATTAGTAGCATTCTATATGAACTTTAGTTGTTAATCATTTTGATAAACTTAAATACACATTAAAAGTTGAAAAACAATTATATCCTAAGGGAAGGAATCAAGTAACACAAATGTGAAAGTTTTTTTTTTCCATAATAAAATGCTATAAATTAAAACAATTTATTCAACTGAATCTGGTAAAATAAAAGTATTGAGCTAATAAAAAATTAGGTTTTATAATGCAAAATAATGTAAAACATTTTAATTGAATTACTTTTTTTTATTATGAATCATTCATAATTTTTATCATTAATTAACATGAGATTATTTGACATATTTTATTCTATTCTTTATATATTTTACAGAGTCAAGACTCACTTTCAAAAAATCTTACTACTAATATTAAATTTAAGTTACTATCAATAGTGTATATATATGTAAACTTAATCTAAAAAATTTCAAGTTTGAGTTCATTTCAATATAGTGTTCCTTCCAGGAACATCCCCTTAGAATTTATAAGTTGCTGGGGTTTTAAGTTTATGAAAACTAATCCATGTCCAATGTATGCTTATTAATTAAGTAAAATACAAGTTGTCGGTCTGTTACTCAGAAAAGGTTTTGTACCAGGAAGGTCGTATGTATACAACATGCAAGTACAAATGTACAATACTAGGCATTAGTTAATTAATTAAATATAAGAAGAAGAATACTAGGATTTTGTTAAGAATCTTAGTCGAGACTACTGGCTTTTTCATAGTTGATATTTACTTATATAATTATCTACCACCTAAAAATGTGTGAAATGAAATGCTTCTGTTCACTCATATGCTGAATTATTTAACTGAATAAATATTTAATTCAATAATATTAAAATCGATTTCAAAACTATAAAATCTTGAATTCAAATCACCAATTGAAATTTAATTTACCGATAAAAATTAACACTCAGTAACAACTATAACAAGCTTGCCTCCACAAGGAGAATGTATAAACATTTATTCATGTTCTAACATAAAATGAATAACAACTTACTCGAAGAGTTCATTTTTTAGTAAATATAATATGGAAAATATTTGCTTGCATTGTAGTTATAAAAAAAAAATTATATTAATTAAAATATCTTATTATTTATTAATTGAGTATATAAGTATCTACATTCAGTAAAAAAATTTCATATAATATTGAATTTGTTATGTTTGTCATGTATTTTGAGTCGATTCATATCCGAAAATAGATCCAACCCGACTTGATAAATTTTGAACTCGACCCAAATGAGAGAAAAAAATAAAAATTTGATTTGTGAAGCGAAGGGTTGGACCAATAGGTTTTCTTATATAATAAAAGTTGTAATTTGTACTTTTTATTTTGAAAATAAAATTTTTCTTTGTGTCTTTCTCCCCATGAATATAGATTTCTTATAAAGTCGAACCACATTAAATTGATTATTATTTTCTTTTTATTTTTTACTTTAATATTTTAGTTGCGATCTTTATTTTTATTTTCATTTTGCGCTAACAGAATTAAATACTATTGTGAGAGGATTTTTCTTTTTTCCAATCTAAATAAGGGCACAGAGGCCAACAATGGCACGTAAAATCTGAACTCTGACCAGTAAATTGGGCTCAAGATCCATTATCATTGGCGTCTTATGCCCATAATTAAACTGGTTATGAAAAAAGAGCAGTTCTGAAAATGGTCCGTAAAGCATTGGCCCAACGGGCTATTCTTAACTGAGCGTGAAGGGTCCTTAATTAAACTGCTTCACGACAAAGTGTTTTATAATATTTTTATTATCTCACGACTAATAATTAATTTAAAGTTGAACAAAAGAAAATTAATTAAAGAGTAATCAAACTAATTAACACTTCTCTAAAGATAATAAAATTAAAAAAAATTAAGTGATTTCATATAATGAATCAAATAATTAATGTGGAAGTTGAAAAAATTGAATGGTTCTTCCCAAAAAAGAGTAATGAGAAAGACAATATCACCTAACTATTTAGCTCCATAAGGTCATAAAATAAAATAATATTTGGGATGTGAAAGTAAGCAAAACCAACCTACTTAACAAGTTTGATGGTCAATTGGGCATGGTTGTGGCCACCTGTGACATTTCTATATGCTTCTATTTATTAATAATTGGAGATTTGGAGGGAAATGAAAAGGGACCGTTAGGTTAGAAAGTAAGTTTTGAAAGGTAGTTGAAAGCAAACGGTCTTCTTCTTAGTTGGGTTTTCTTTCTTAGTGTAGAAGTCTAATTCTACAGACAAGAATACGAATAATTTTAAGATTTTTGAAAAAAATAGGCAAAACCCAAATTGACATACATGTGAGATTATTAGGATTATTAGCTGCTCGTCCTCTAACTGCCAACCAACAGTCAGCTTATACAAAATCTAATAGATTGATCCATTATATGTCTAAGTATTCGAGACTTCACTCTTCTCTTTCTAAATTAGTACTACTACTCAAAGTGATTTCTTTTCTTTTTTCTGGATCCTCTCACTCACTCTCCTCAGCACTTCTAATTAAAATAAAGTAAGTCAAGAAATGAATGATATTACACTATTCTATTCTTTAACTTGTTCATCTTTGCTTACTACTTCTTGAAATGTTATACTGATTACTGACTGATGATGTTGTTATTTTAACTATAAGTAGAGGCTTACAATTCTAAATGCTTTGTTTCATGATAGTTAAGATAATGTGGGTTAACAAATTTTGTTTATGTTGATGTTTCATGTCTGGGGATTTTAGAACTTCAATCAAAAATACAAACTTTCAATTAGTACTTGTTGAAAAATCTATAGCAGAAGTTTGATTTGCCAAGACATGGATTGGTAGGAACAGAATTGAATTGCATTGATTGGATTTAATCCAACTCAATAGTATTAGATGAGATTTATATATATAATTTACTACAAAATGTGATTTGTCTTTCTCAGAACTTGTTAGATTAATAAAAATAAATTATGGTGTGAAATGTGTTTCTAGCAAACATGCTATTCTATTGATTTATCAGCATCGTATGTGGTTTTCTATATGAATTAATTGTTAAAACTTCATGAAAATGAATTGATCTCATTACATTTGAAACAATGCTCAAAATTAATTTCTGTGACAAGAATTTATCACCATTAGTGTTTTTGTACTTAGCTTCAGCTTCTGAGGCTTGAATAATGGCTGAGGAGCTAGACAAACCATTGTTGGATCCTGAGAACTTTAATCGAGAAGGGATTGATTTGGTAAGTGAGCAACAGACCACATAAAACATATAATCACATTTTTTGGGATATTCATTTCTGGTATT
Organism: Aleurites moluccanus; assembly: GCA_948193065.1. NCBI lineage: Eukaryota > Viridiplantae > Streptophyta > Magnoliopsida > Malpighiales > Euphorbiaceae > Aleurites > Aleurites moluccanus. The sequence continues at coordinate 58,408 of CANXYC010987779.1, forward strand.
AAACAACTTTTGAGACTTTGTTATATAGGAACGCTTGCCACTAGATGAAGTTTTTGAACTACTTAGAACATCACGAGAAGGACTTTCATCTGAAGATGTTGAAGTCAGGTTGCAGATTTTTGGCCCAAACAAACTTGAAGAGAAGACAGTAAGTACTAAAATTTCAGAAGAACCAATACTGTAAACTTTCTGAAGCAAATAAATTTTGAAGTTCTTGAAATTCCAAATTGATGAGTTTCCATTATATTGATGCAGGAGAATAAGTTTTTGAAGTTCCTAAGTTTTATGTGGAATCCCTTATCATGGGTTATGGAAGCTGCAGCAATAATGGCAATAGTCCTTGCTAATGGTGGAGTGAGTGAACTAATTTTGCTTCCATTAGTACTTCATTACTTGTCTTTTCTTGCTTTTGTTTGGAATTAATAGACTTTCTGTTTTGGTTGGAAACGGTATTTCAGGGTCAAGGTCCTGATTGGCAGGACTTTCTAGGGATTATATGTCTGCTGTTAATCAATTCAACAATTAGTTTTATAGAGGAAAATAATGCTGGGAATGCTGCAGCTGCACTTATGGCTCGTTTGGCTCCCAAAACTAAGGTTTGTACCTTTTATTTATGCCCTTTTATTTGTCTTTGGATAAAATAAATTCTGAATAATGCAGGATCTTAATTTAGGTGCCATAGAGATAGTTGATTTCATTAAGGATCAAATAAGTACTTATTCTATTTAATACTAATCATTTTTCAATGAAGTTAATGAAAATATCCCAGCTATTTGATTAAGTTTGTTTCTGGTGGAGGAATTGTATTCTGATTCATCATCACTTTATGCAGGTCCTCAGAGATGGACAGTGGCAAGAGTTAGATGCAGCAGTTTTGGTACCAGGAGATATAGTTAGTATTAAGCTTGGGGATATCATTCCCGCAGATGCTCGACTGCTAGAAGGAGATCCATTAAAAATTGACCAGGTAAGTGCTTCTTATAAATTGATACAGTATCTGATATTTTTTATTGGTTGCCAGAATTTCTGTTAGACTCATATAAATAGAATAAAGTTATCAATTAAAGCATTTTCTGTGCAGTCAGCACTTACCGGAGAATCTCTTCCAGTCACCAAGAGGACAGGTGATGAAGTGTTCTCTGGTTCCACATGTAAGCAAGGGGAAATTGAAGCTGTGGTCATAGCAACTGGAGTTAACTCCTTTTTTGGAAAAGCAGCACATCTAGTTGATTCCACTGAAGTTGTCGGACATTTCCAGCAGGTAATCGTATACTAGAATTAAAAAGCATTTGGCTAGAGAAAGTCTCCTCAGAAACAAACCTTGCCCGTTAGGCTACCTATCATCTTGTGTAATTGTTATGTCTTTAGTTAGTCCATAGAAGTTAAAATGAGATGTTAGAACAAAATGATATGACTCCGTTAAAATGTTTTGTGACAGGTCCTTACCTCCATTGGGAATTTTTGCATTTGCTCTATTGCTGTGGGAATGATTCTTGAAATCATTGTCATGTTCCCGATACAGCGTCGTTCATATAGAGATGGAATCAACAACCTTCTTGTTCTCTTGATTGGAGGAATACCTATAGCTATGCCTACAGTGTTGTCTGTTACACTTGCAATTGGTTCTCATCGGCTATCTCAACAGGTGCATATCTTAAATTGCTGCAATTGTACAAATAACATTCCTTGTAACCTTTTACTTTTGTTTTCATTTCTTTAAGGGTGCCATTACAAAGAGGATGACTGCAATTGAAGAAATGGCAGGAATGGATGTCCTCTGCAGTGACAAAACTGGAACTCTCACCTTGAATCGCTTGACAGTTGATCGAAACCTTATTGAGGTACAACTGCAATAGCTAATTTCATTTTCCATGGAAACTATACATCAAGGGCACAAATAGAACATGCTTAAGTGGATTTAAACTGATTTTTTTAATCAATAAGTTATGGATGAAAATGAAACAATTCTCTTTTCGCCATTTATTTCTTATTTTCATGGTTATCAAACAATGAACGGCCATTTCTGTCATTAAAATAACACCAGTATAAGAATACCTTGTTTTTGAACAGTGTCCTGTTTTTGAACAGAGTATTTAGTTAGCAACAATCCATTGAAATTATAGTTTTATTAGCTGAACTGAAAAATATCTGGTAAATAGTTTATCAATAACAAAATTTGAACATGATGCTTCAACTCAACAACAAAAAGTAAATGTCTAAAACTTGGTTGTCCCATTCTGATATCATGGAAGAGCTTCTAGACTCTGAGTTGATTCTGCTCCCTCCATTGCCTCATTTTATAGATGAGCGTAATGATTGATATTACATCTAAAACAGGTTTTTAACAAAGATATGGACAAAGAAATGATTGTCCTTCTTGCTGCTAGAGCATCGAGAATGGAGAATCAGGATGCTATTGATGCAGCCATTATTAACATGCTTGCTGATCCAAAGGAGGTAAAGACAATAGACAAGATGATTCATTATTCGGGTGTTAGACTGTATTAAATTGTACAACTAAATTATTTCTCCTTCTTAAACATAGGCACGGGCAAACATCAAAGAAGTTCACTTTCTGCCTTTCAATCCAGTGGAGAAACGTACTGCAATTACATACATTGATTCTGATGGAAACTGGTATCGTGCCAGCAAAGGAGCTCCTGAGCAGGTAACCATTCAACTTCAGAATCTCACAATGCGTAGTTTATTATCATTTTCTCACAACATTCTTAGAACACTAGACCTCATAAAGTTTTCTGTAGCATTGCATTATGTAGTCACTTTCTCTGGCAGATAAATTTGTTTTAGTGTATATAAATCAATGCATAAGAGCATATGTTTATGGTTAAGAAAGCTAACTTAGTTTTATGTATTTTGTGAGAGTACAATTATTTGAGATTTCTCATCATTTTCCATAATCTCAGATCCTAAATTTGAGCCAAGAGAAGGATGTGATTGCTGGAAAAGTCCATGCCATCATTGACAAATTTGCTGAAAGAGGCTTGCGATCTCTTGGAGTTGCCTTGCAGGTAAACAAGACGTGCAAAGAGTGAAAATGAATACCATGACCATGATTCCAGCTCTCATTTAGAACAAAATTATGAAAATCGTCTTTCTGAATTACTTCACTTCAAATAACCGTCCTTGCAGGAAGTACCTGAAAAGAATAAGGATAGTCCTGGAGGTCCTTGGACATTTTGTGGGTTGTTGCCCTTGTTTGATCCTCCTAGACATGATAGTGCAGAGACCATCCGTAGAGCACTTAACCTTGGAGTTTGTGTTAAGATGATTACAGGTACCTGCAAATTTCTGGTAATATTGAAGAGCATGTATATATATAATATAATCATTTCGTGGGATAATGTTTAGTATATATCTAATAAATTTCTAGTATAACTTTAGTATATATATCTTCATCAGTGCTACAATCATTGATGTTTCTCTTGATGTCTAAATGAGTGCCTTTGGTAGATATGCAGAAGCAAAAAATTAACATTGTTAATTTGCTAATGTAGGTGATCAGCTGGCAATTGCAAAGGAGACAGGAAGACGACTTGGCATGGGAACGAACATGTATCCCTCTTCATCGCTGTTGGGTCGCGATAAGGATGAAAATGAAGCTCTTCCAGTTGATGAGCTCATTGAGAAGGCAGATGGCTTTGCTGGTGTATTCCCTGGTATTATCAACTAAGTTGTAACATTTCTTTTTATAAAAGAATGTGAAAATATGGCCTGGATAAGTTTTCATGCAAGTAATTATTCTGCCTATTTTTCAGAACACAAATATGAGATTGTAAAAATTCTACAAGAAAAAAAGCATTTGGTTGGAATGACTGGAGATGGTGTAAATGATGCACCTGCTTTAAAGAAAGCAGATATTGGGATAGCAGTGGCAGATTCTACAGATGCTGCAAGAAGTGCTGCTGACTTGGTCTTAACAGAGCCTGGCTTAAGTGTGATTGTTAGTGCTGTCTTAACTAGCAGAGCTATATTCCAAAGAATGAAGAACTATACAGTTAAGTATTAATCTTTTCTTCTGAATAAATTAATGCTAGAATCAAAACTGCAGCAAATTGCAATTTCCTGTCAAAGAATCTGTAATGTTAGAGAAGTAACACTCAATTTTTCATAATTTGCCAAATTTTCTTTCTTTCATATTTGTCTACTGAATTCATTTAATTGAAAAGAAAACTGATAAATGTATGAAATGTGCAGATATATGCTGTCTCCATAACCATTCGTATAGTGGTATGTTTTAATTTCAGGAAAGAATGTAACAGCAAAATTCTAGAAATCCTATTTTCAGCTTTAGATTGATGTTTGAAATATAATGTCCTTGCAGCTTGGTTTTGTGCTTCTAGCCTTGATATGGGAATATGACTTCCCACCTTTCATGGTTCTGATTATAGCAATACTTAATGATGGTAATGTTTCCAGCCTTCTGATGAGTCAAATTGTAACATCAAGTGGCAGATTATAGCATTATGTCCATTTTTCAGCTAACTTATTTCATATGTACTGAAGATTTTACATGTATGTTTGTAATTAGGGACTATCATGACTATTTCGAAAGATCGAGTTAAACCATCTCCAAGACCTGACAGTTGGAAACTGCCTGAGATATTTGCAACTGGTATTGTGATTGGGACATATCTTGCTTTGGTTACTGTCCTATTTTACTGGGTTGTGATTGACACTGATTTCTTTGAGGTATCAAACTCTGGCTTCTTGTTCTTTGACAATGCATATAATAGGTATCTATTACCATTTCTGCAACAGAAATTTGTTATTACTAATTATCTTCTTTGCTGGCAGAATACCTTCCATGTAAGATCTCTATCAAGCAGCAGTGAAGAAGTCTCTTCTGCTGTGTATCTGCAAGTCAGTATCATCAGCCAGGCCCTTATATTCGTTACCCGAAGTCAAAGTTGGTCATTTATGGAGAGGCCTGGAACTCTTTTGATGTGTGCTTTTGTGGTTGCTCAATTGGTAAGGTTTTTCAAGAAATGCTTCTATAAATGACTGACATTCATCAAGAAATCTGAGTTTTTTTCTTTTCTCTTGTCATTGTATAGGTGGCAACTTTAATTGCTGTCTATGCACATATTAGCTTTGCTTCTATTAGAGGCATTGGATGGGGATGGGCTGGTGTTATTTGGTTATATAGTTTGATCTTCTACATACCATTGGATATAATCAAGTTCACAGTTCGTTACGCCTTAAGCGGAGAAGCATGGAATCTCTTATTTGATAGAAAGGTCAGTATTGCTATTGTTGTTTCAGAATTTAGCATAATCATAAATCTTTAAGTAAAGGACTAATTCTTGGCTTGAAAAATGTCAGTTTCCATACTTCTTATTTTGTTTTCTTGGTTTCAACAGACTGCTTTTACTTCAAAGAAAGATTATGGAAAAGAAGATAGGGCAGCTAAATGGGTTCTGTCTCAAAGGAGTCTGCAAGGATTGATGGATGCAGATTTGGAGTTCAATGGAAGGAGATCTTCTTTGATTGCTGAACAGGCAAGGCGGCGAGCAGAAATAGCCAGGTACTAGTGAAACTCATTAGTTTGTGAGTTTTGGGTTATCAATATTCCTACTAAGCAATTCCATTGAAATCTGCAGGCTTGGAGAGATTCACACATTGAGAGGACATGTGGAATCAGTAGTGAGGCTTAAGAATTTAGACTTGAATGTGATTCAAGCGGCTCATACAGTTTGAATAAGGCAAGAAATGAACATTAATATCTTCCAATTTTCTATTCAAAGAAAACTTAGCAGCAGCTGCTCACATGATAAAATTTTGAGTATAATCTTCTGCTAAAAGAATTGAAAATTATCCAAGAATCATTTCACATGGCATTAGTAATTCATAAAAAAATACCGCCAATTTATTTTTTTTATTTTTTTGTCTTTGAGCTCAATAGTCAAGCTGAATCTCAAGAGGGTATTCTTTAGGAAATAATTCATACTGTTTCATAATATTTTGGACAGAGAGGACTATTTGTATTCGTTTGCAGAGATTTTAATGTAATATTTAGGTAAATTTCCCGATCTAATAAATATGCTTTACACAATGGAATTGTGCCAATGATAGATGAGAATGGTTTGGATCAAGATTCCTAAACATATACGACCCATTTTTTGGCCGTGCATTACCCATTTTTTGACCGCAATGCACGGATAAATTTAAAGTCACCGGAAACCATAAAATTCTTTAAACACGCCAATCATCAATCATTTAAACTTAAAACCATTCTTTAGTATTTAAATTCTACTTGAAAATTATTACTTTTACATAATTTTTGTCAAGATTTCCCTTATATTTTTAATCTAATCCCATGACATATTTGTCAAATTACACTACCTGCATAGAAACTATACTCCCAATAGTTTCACCATTTTTATAATCTCAACTCCAAAATTCTCATAATCATATATAAAACACTTTTATATATGCATACCAAGTCAAAAATTACATTTTTACATTCATAATACTTTTATAATCTTTACTTCATTAACTTATTCACTTCATTTGTAACTTTCATTAAATAAAACATTCATATACACTCACAACTACCAACCCAACAGTACCATAGAGCTCGAAGAGTATAAAAATATAATTTCTCAAAACAAATATTTACATTGGAGTTTTTTGACATCACAAGCCAGAGAAAGGGATGATTTGGGAAACAGCCACCACTGCAACTTTGTTCCTAAAAAATAATAAATAATTACGAGATTAGTATAATAATACTCAGTGAATAATACACATATACTTGTAAGGCTAGGTGAGGGCGTTGCTCACAAGGAAGATAATGATGACATAAAATATACAATACTAATGGGTTCGTTAATCAATTAAAGATTCATAAAGTTAAAGTCATTTAACATATGGATTCGGTTTCACATTGACATTAAAAATTCATAACATATCATATCATAAAATGACAGAATTATTATTGATCATTTAAGCAGAAACTATAATCCGGTAGCATGTTATTTACTCATACGGTTGATTATACTATATGGCTAGGACCTTAACCCCCTCCTAGCTAAGATCATTAAATCATTATGCATAATGTCATTAAAGCTTCTGTCATTTCATTAATATCATATATATAGTGCTTAATCATTAGGTATCAAAAATAATTTAAACACTTCCAAATGTTCAATACATGAAGCATTAAGTCAATCATGCAAATTTATTTAAAAGCAATCATTTGGAATTATAAAAGATCATAAAATTAATCATGAATCATACAATTGGTATTTTTCGTCAACAATGAAATTTTATGGCAATTTCAATAATTTAATTTGAAAGTAATGTCAAATAAAATAATATGTATATTACTCACTTCACTGAACACTTTCCACTAGTATACTTTCTACTCTTTTCTTCCTTAATCCAATACTTATATCATTTATTCACTCTTAACTCTACATATTCAATTAATTCCAATTTAGATACTATTTAACGTAAAACTACATTAATTACACTTATATTTAAGAAATTTCAAAATTTTCCAAATCTCAAAGGTTTTTCTGTGTAACATTTTATACTGACAGTCTGTGCTCCTTAATCCATATCTCTTCCTATACTTATCCAAATACTTCAATTATTTTTCCTACTTAAACTAGACATATTAAGTTTTAACATATCCAAAATTCACCTTATTTTGCTCCTTAGTCCATATCTCTTCCTATACTTATCCAAATACTTTAATTATTGTTCCAACTTAAACTAGACATATTAAGTTTTAACATATTCAAAATTTACTTTATTTTCATTACTACACAATTTATAGTGTTAATTTAAATTCAGACTTACAATCAGCCTTGCTGCCTGCATTCTGCCTAAAATCTTTTTCTGACAGTCTGTATTGTTCTATCTTGTAACTCAATCTATACTTATCCAATTACTACAATTATTTTTCTTATTGAAAATAAACATATAATATTATAACATATCCAAATTTTAGAATATTTGGATCAATTTACAATTATTAGTGAATTTTCAAAATTAAACTATTACCCTGAAATTCTTGTCAAACATACTCTATTTCCATATCTATAATTAATTTTGTGTTCATCCAATTATAAAATCATTTTATAAACATTTATATAACATATGAATGAATAGTTTTTATGTTTAACATTTTCTCTAATTCAGATTTTAAAGTTCTTATATCCATAGAATTCAGTAGCCTATCTTCTGTTAATCAGTCAATTCAAACAGATTACACTCATAACCTAATATCTCATAAACCACAAATTCAATTAAATAAACCTTTTACAAGATTATAGATAAGACATAAATGAACACTTTTTATGTTGAACATTTTTTCTAATTCTGTTTATATCATTATGTACAATAAAAATACAGTAATATTTTTTAGAAAACTTAATTCCAGGTCAGTCACAGTTTTTACTCAATATATATTTTCTCACTTTGAATTTTATAAATTTCTTTTATAGAAATATAATTAACATAGTTATCTACAATTTTCATGTTTTGGTCATCCTCAAATTCAGTCATTAAAATTTCAAAATATTAACCATAAATTACTGCCTCAAATCATATTTCAGAAACTATATAATCCCTAACTCACTTTTTACATTTTTAGCTCAATTAACTCTATTATTTATTAAATCAAATCATAAAACTCTTAAATTCAATCAAATAACTAAGTTTAGAAATCTTACCTTGATTTAAAATACTTGAATTGTCCTCTGCTTTTGCTCCTCTAAATGATTGAATACCAAATTCTATCTATTTTCTTCATAAAGCTTCTTCCTTCTTCAATTTCCTATCTATTTTTGCTTGATTTTCTTTGAAAAATGTTAGAAAACTATTTCTTTGGTTTTTCTCTACATATGGTTCGGTTTTCTCCCTTTGAATAGATTTCTTCTTCATCTTTTATATACACCAAATGCCAACTAAAAAAAAATGAAGATAAAGAAAAATAAAATTTTCTAAATTTTTTATTACTTGTCATCTTTTCATTAATTTGATAAGTTAATTAATTATTTCCTATCAAAAATCTTCTCTTCACCCACCATGGTTGGCCACCTATCCTTCCTTCTAAAATGGGTTGATCCCACAACTTTGTTTAATTTCACTTTGGCCCAAAATTTTCTTATTTGTATTTTTTACTCCAAATTTTATGTAATTTATTATGTCTATTTTGTTTAGATTCAATCATCAATGTGGAAAAGGAAATACCTTATTTTAGGTCGTTCTATCATTTAAAAATAGTTCTGGGTCAATTCTAAATTTCAGACAGTAGATTTTCAAAATTGCCTCCAAAGTTGCCATAAATTACGATTTTGCCATTACTCTTATTTTCAGTATTCCTAAACATTTCTCAACTCTTTTTTTTCACTATAATTTCACATAAAATTAACTAACTTAATACTCTCAGATTTTAGTCAGAAATTCTTAAATTAGCCGAACTGCTATTTTTCGGACAGTGTAATTAATACCGGTATTTTTCGGGACAGTATCTCAAAAGTGGTCTGGTTGAGGTTCAAAAATTCTTGAGTATTACTCTCTACTATTCTCTGTATATTTCAATAATCAATTGAGCCTATTCATACTTTAATTAATATTTCATCAATTACTGTAATTCAATTTATCCATATATTGTCTATTATTCTGTTTGCTGAGTTATTATAATTATTAATTTATAATTTTTTCAAAAAATTTGCTTATTTTTTCACGAAGGACTAATTTTATTTTCTGTGAAACACATTTAAATTTTTCACGAAATATATATTTTTTTACAAAAATATTATTTTTTCATTACTGTATCGATGTCACTTATCATTAATTTTTTTTAATTTGATTTTGTTTTAAGAACATCATATTAATTTTTTTATTTTCAGCTGAAATACGATTATATCCTTTACGAAATAGAGGGATTATTAGTATTGAGCTTTGGAAATTTTAAATTTTTGTTTTGTTTTTGTTTTGTTTTTCTTTTAGGGTCTAAGATGCATACTATTAGACTTTTATGACTAAATCAATTATCATGTTAAAAGATAAAATTAATGAAAATCAAACTCATATCAAGCATAAAAGCTAGAGCCTTATTTCATAATTAGCATATATTTACGTACAAACACACGAAAGTTGTTACATATGATTTATTATTATTTTTTTATTCTAATCCAACCAGCACGTAGATAAGTATCTAACCCATAAATAACTTGCTAAAGACAACACTACATTTGCATTAAATTAATATTGTAATGTTGTAATTAAACTAATGTTGATGATGGTGTAGAGCACTGTTTCAAGTCTTCAACCCAAAAATCTAAATTATTAATTATAATTTGCGAGCAAAGCTTTTTAAAGATTCCAAAGGAGCAGTGCGCACTCGTCCCAGCCTGACAGAATTAACATAATTAACAGGACTATGAGAAGATATACCAGGACTCACCAATCCCATTAACCTGAAAAATGTGCTGAACCAACTCTCTTCATACTCTGGCCCATAAATGTCGCTCATCACAAAACTTCTCAATAACTCGAATAACGCATTCACCCTCATTGGTATTATATGTTTCCATCCAAAGTAATTCCTGTTTGGCTCCTCATCCATAAGCTACCAATTCCAAATTGTACAACAAATAAAGCAAAAATCAGTTGGCTTGGTTTATTCAACAACTAATTAAAAACAACAATAGTAAATAAGTTTTTCCTCGATGATACTGGCATCATCTCTGTATATGATATTTGAGTTCAAACATCAGTCAAAAATATAAGCAAGCAAAAAAACAACAATTTAAAGACGAATGCAAATAATTAAGTACTTACTCGGCCAAAGTATCGGCTATCATAGTAAAGGCAAGTTCCAAAATGCTTAAAGGCGAAGACTTTATCATCGAAAGGCACTCTAGGCACCAAGTCATTGCAGTAAACTACCCTATAGTATCTAGAAGTTGGATAGTTCAAATGGGAGCCCATGAAAGTCCCCAGGTGTGTATCCCCAATTCTTGGCTGCCCAAATGTGTATATATTCAACAATCTGTGTAACATCTCTGTTTCTTCTTGTATCACCAGAACGCAGGGAAACAAGACAGCAAGTGCTCCACCTAAACTATGCCCAGTGAGTACAAATTTTGCATTCTTGTGCTCTTTTAGTAAGTCCTTGAGCTTCAATGCCACTGCATAGTAAGCACTCTTTTTTAATAATTCCAGCATACTCGCTTCGGAATCACCATTTAAATGAAAGAAACCAGTATGGTTTCTTTGAAGGTGTCTCTGAAAACTGGTAACATCTCCTCTATTTCCCAAACCCAAGGCTTCTAAAAATCCCATATGGACTTTTCCCACTTTGGGAATCTCATACCAGGAGAAATCAAGATCAGTACTTATATCTTCAGTGCTGAAAGTCTCTGTTCCTCTGAAGCTAACAACTATCAAGTTTGCATCTTTTGGCTTGTCACAAAATATGAACAGTTGGGTACTGCTTTCCTTTTTTGATTCTATCAAATCAAGGATTACCCTTAAATTAACATTATCAAAAGAAAGAAAATTTCAAGAAAACAAGAAAAAATGTACTTGTAAAATTTATGTTTTCTTACCAACCCAACAATTGTAGAAGGCCACGAAATGCATCTGTTTTTAATGTCACAAGTTAACATAGAATTTCATTATATACTGAAAATAATAAAAGAAGAGATTTGTGTGAGAAAGAGAAATTAAAGAATGAGAATTAGGGCATGCCTTCCAGTGACTTTCGACAACATTCTTAACAAGGTTCTCATTCTCATAAGCAAGTTTGGAAGCCATAATACAAAGGTCCATTAGATACCTATTCCCCAAGTCTGCTTTTATGTTATTTACATCTGTAGCAATAGAGTCATCTACTTTCTCTGCCAAGATTACAGGCCTGTATAGGTCTATTCGCCCATCCAATTGTCCCATTGTGCTTACAAAATTTTCTGAGCCTCTACGTGGTATCTTCAGCTTTCCTGCATAGTTTACACCATGTTATTGCAGACAGCAGCCATCTGAAATCAATTTCATTTTGATTCCAACAAGAACTCTCTCAAATAAACTTCACAGGCGTACTAAAAAAGATATACGAGATATAGGATGGATATATGGTATAGATATACATACCACGGAGAAAATTCTTGAGTATGCCGGAGATGCCACCGTTTTGAGAGATGAGGTTGAGGACAAAATCAACCACATAGCCCAAATACTTCACAGGCGTACTACAAAAGGCAAGGATCCTTGTAACGAAAATACAGAACAATAAAGTCCAACGATGATTAACAGTTGCATCACCTTTCACTCCCTCCTCTGAGCTATCCAAGAAACTCATTCCACTCTTTGTATTTTTTGTTACTAAGTACTTAACCAAATCTCTTTTTCTTCCCTTACGAGGATTCACTATAAGGAAACTTGGAGAATTAACACTACTAGCCATGGTTTCTTGTTTTGGTTTTTTATGATATTGATCAGTTCCTTCACTCTTTTTCCTCACCAAAGGACTCAAAACAATGATCAAGATTGGGTGAGAAAGAAGAACTGTAAATGCATTTATAGGTAAATTTGGCATCAATTTGTAATAGTTATGCTCTTTATTATTCTCTCTAGTTGCTTCTGTTTATAATACTGTGATTCTACTTGATTAGAATATCTATGGGTAACACAAAATAAAACTATTATTATAACATTTTTTTTTTAAATAATACTGACAAATTACTATAATTTTTGAAAATAAGATTCTAATAATGAACGGACATGATTAGCATATGGTAATAAGATACTAAACTGATATAAAGCCATCCCGATTGCTATATTTGTCTTCTCGTGATTATTATTGGCATGAAGAATCGTTATGGACGACTTTAAAGAGGTGGCAATGGAACCACTTGCCGCCCACTACCCCACTTCAAATATTTATTTTATAATAGATGGTTAAATATATAATTATATACCCTCAATTGACTTGTATAGATGGTTAAAAGCTTATGTTATGGTATATTTTGTAATTAATTTCTATCAATTAGTTGGTTTAATTTTATTAAGAATTTTTATTAGTACAACAAGTTTTCACATTTTCAAATTGTTTTGTATCTTTGGTGAATTTTCTTCTTGTAAAATATAAAATAATAATAATAAAAATAAAAAGGAGATAGGAAAGATAAAGAAAGTTAATTTTAATTTTATCTTTTATTATTTACTTTAAATTATAATTAATATATATTTTAATTTTAAATTATATTAATTTTGAATTTTCTACTTGTAATTATTTTGTGTATATTATAATTCTATATTTTCGCTATTTTATTAACTTTTTTTTTAGTATCAGAGATGAGGAATCGATCATATATTTATTATCCAAGAGAATGAACACATATCGCTGGACTATGTATCGGTGTGCATTATCTTATTTCTTATGAATAGAATATTTATTTATTTATTTTTTAAATATTTATCTTTAGATATATTTATACATTCATGGGAATATCGATTTATTATTTGAACAGTTAAAAGAAAATTAGTACTCTAATAATTATTTATTGCTTAATAATAATGAAAATAAATATGCATAAATTCTTTTTTTTTTTATAAATTTTAATAGATGGAGATAAATATACTGATTTAGATAAAATTTAGTTTATTAATAATTCAGTTTATTTGTTGGTTCTTATCACTACTGCGATGAGTCAAAAGTCATACAATAATCGATTTATATATGAAAAATTTATGTGACTTAAACTCATCTTCATTGTAATTGGTGCAATCGATCTCTCATTTTCTTCGCTGATGTTAGAATGGTTTAGTTGGAGAAGAAATTCTTGCCACTCTTACCTACATTAAATTTAGTATGATAATATAATTCAATAAGGTTTAATAAATAAAATTATCTTAAATTTTATATTTCATATAATTCTATGAATTTTAATTATTTGTGTCAATTCTATTTTTATTTAAAAATTTAATTGTAACTCTATCTTAAAGTTAAATTAAAAATAATAATAATAACTTCATATTAATTGAAAGTTAATTTATCATATCTACATTGGACTTGGCATATATACATGTTACTATAATGAAAAAACGCATTTTGGGATCCTTCAACTTTTTCAATTTATTCATTCATATTGAATCTTTCATTTTTTTTTTTTACTTTTACACACATTAAAAGATTTTTTTAATAGATAATAAGTTAAAAGCCCTTAATGATTTTTATAAAGCTTGACTAGTGGTGACCAAGGATCTGACTATAAAATAATTTAAAAAATTAATAAAAGAATATCAAAAACAAAGACAACAAATGTAAATAATGAAACCCACCCCAAACTAAAAGAACCTAAAGCAATTTCTAGGATTCAATTGATTCCTAAAATAAAATAAAACAAGAAAGAATAATTAAGAAGTTAAAGACGGAGAAGATGCTCAATTGTGCTTTTAATTATTTCATCTTTTGTTTGAGAAATGAAGCAATGAATGATAAAGATAGAAAAGAAAAAAGGGGAAAGCAAAATCCCAAAATTAGAAAACACATCATTCACATATAGTATGAATTTTTGAAAATATAAAAAAGTAGGCTGGCAACGATGGCTGCTTGCGAAACTGATTGCATATATACTTCTTCGTAAATTCACACTTTAAGCGATTTGGCATTAAAAATATATTTAATTAATTTTTATATATAAATATTATTTTAATTAAAAATATTTAAATATAAAATTATTATACATAATAACAATTATTATAATTAGTATTATCATCAATATTTTTTCTATATATATTTATATAAAATTTCAAATTATCAATCACAATATTTAATAAAAAATATAATAATTAAAATATATTTATTCTAATTATTTATTTTTATTTTTCTCATTTAAATAGCTCATGTAAACAGGGAAAGAACTAGGGATGATATTTAGATAATGAGAGAATATAAGTATTTTTTTTTTATTTTAAAGTATTATATTTATTATTAAATATCTATATATAAAAATTTATATAAAAAATATAAGTAGAAAATAAAATATTTTAAAATTTTAGAGGGCTATTTATATATTTTTTTAAAATATATAATAAATATGATAAATTTATTTTTTTAAAAAAGGGGGACAATACTCCTAGGAATAAAGTTAGAAAATTATTTTTGAGTTGGCTAAAAATTAATCTTGTTTAAAAAATTAGACTTGAATGGATTAAGTAAAATTTTTTTTATAGATTAATAATATTTTTAATTTATTTTGATTGGATTAAAAATTAATTTTATATAAAATATTAAATTTAAATAAATCAAAAAAAATTTTTATACAAATTAATAATATTTTTTTTATTAAAATGATTCAGACTCACCTAAATTAAAAAAAAAAAAGACTCCGTCTCTAGATACACCTTCCACCATTGTGATTAGATCTGCCATTCTATATAATATAAAGTTATTATATGAAAAAAAGTTAAAAAAAAAAAAATTTAATTTACATATTAAATATCTTATTAATCATATTATATTATATTTATTTTTTAATCATTTTAAATATTTAAATTATAAAAAGAAATTTAAATGTAATAATAATAATAATAATAATATAAAAAGGGCATAATGAACATGGAAAGAATCTCAACTTTTTCTAGGTCTCAACTTTAATACATTGTACATGTGACAACAAAAGCCAAATCAAACTCATTTACAAAGGACAAAAATTAAATATAATAAATTATCCACGACCACGAGTGGCTGGTGTAACAGGGCTCATTATTATTTTTCGGACACCAATATTTACATTTATTAATTTTATCATTTAATTTTTAAAATTTTTAAAATAAAAATTATTTATAAATTTTCATATTTTTTTCGAGTCCCACAAAGATGAGATAATTTTTTTTTTAATACATTTTGATTTTCTTAGACATTTATTTTTGTTTCAACACAACACTTCTAAAAACTAATTTAATTTTTAAATGTTTATTCAAAATAATATCAATGATAAATATATGTAATATTATTTTTTAATACAATTTTATAATTAAATTTTAATAAGAATATTTATTATTAATATTTTAAAATATATTTATTATGTTTATTATTTACCTTCTAAACAATAAGTGTAAGGTTTTTCTTTTTTAATTTAAGGTCATAACTTTTTGAATTTTTTTGTTATCTTAATTTTTCTTAATTAAAAATTATTATTTTTTATTTAGTTTATAATATATAAAAATAAAATAAAATGCATACATCATAACGTATTTATGTTGGAAAGTGTTGAATATATTGAAAATTTTAAATAACAAGGAGATTCATTAAGAATTTTTTAATTTTGAAATTTTAAAAATAATTTATAAGATCAATATAATTTTATTATGAAAGATTATTTTTTTAATTTTTTAAAAAATATATATAAAGAAGATAAGAGAGCATTATAGTCAATTATAGAGATAAAAAAATTTAAAATAATGTAACCTAAAAAAATAATTAATTTTATCCTAATTAGCTATTTGTGGGCTTGACTTCAATATTTTGTGGAAAAGATTCTTTAAAAATTGTGGGACGTTTATGCCTTTTTAATAACTCTTTAATTTCCAGGCACAGTAATTAATTAAAGTATTATATTGTTCAATTTTTGTTATTAAATAAATATTAAATTTAATCAATATCTAAAGATTAAATTTTTGACTAATTATGATAAATTTTAATATTGTTAAATTAGACACAGATATTTGATAATATGAATATTTTAAAATTAAATCCTTTAGAAAATAAAAAAATTAAATTTTATAATATTTTTCAATGATTTTGATCGTCCGTTCGTATAATAAAAAATCATATTTTAGATTTTAGATTTGAGTTAAATCCTTATTTGGTTTATTAAAACTAAATAAATTTAAATTTAAATCAAATATTTAGTGAAATTTAATACCTCAAAATTTTAATTTTTTAATTTTTTATATAAAATTATTTTAAATCTACTATTTTCATCTTTAATTTAAAATTTTAACTTTTTTAAATTTTAAATTTCTTACATTTTTTAAATAAAAGATTTATAAATTTTAAATAATTTGTTAAACTATATATATATATATATAATCAATTAAAAGTGAAAAAAAAAACTCAATTACCAGATAAATCATAATTGCTTATATAATCTAAAGCATTCAAAACTGTTGAAAAAATAAAATTAATTGATTGTTGTCCATGTCATACAATTGTATAATTAATCATTGAATTCATGATATTATTAAATATTTGTATTAATCTTCGGGACTTATGTAGATGATTATGGACTAGTTGTGTTCTATTATATGTTGATTTCTCAATTAATTTTTAATAATTGTTGTTGTCATTTTCCTTTCTATATAATTTAACACATCATCAATTATCAAATTAGTTAAGACGACAAGCACATTAATGTACATTTTTTATTAATACATTGCAGCACCTTTTCATTTTTTCTTTTAGAAATTATTGAGTTTATTTATATATATATTTTAAAGAAAATTATAACTTTTAATTATCATAGAAAACAAAATATTCATAACCTAGTGAACAATTTTTTGATGCTTGATAGTCTTGCAATGCAATTAAGGTTTGAATTTCAATTTTTTACCAAAAACAAACAAAATAAATAAAAATTTTGTCAATTATAAGTGTAATTTTAGGATTTTAGTTGCTTGCTTTAAGTATATATATGTATATATTTATCTAAAATGATAATAACACATTGAATAAAAATAATATTAATTTCTTTTCACTAAAAAAAATAGATAGAAGAGTATCCCAATTTTTGGATGAAATTGTCTTATGCTTTAACAAATATTGGAATATTGGAACAATAATTAGATAAGAGGAATTAACATTTGATAATTTCAATATATATATATATATATATATATATTTTACTTTGAATATATAAATTTGAAATCAATAATAATGAATTATAGCTCCACGGGTGTTATTATAAATTTCACATTAAAAATATATAAAAATATTAATAAAAATATAAATGATAAAAATTAACTACTCATATAATTAGTTATAATCATTTTAATAATTATTAATTCAAATCCAATTAAAAAATTCAATTATTAAAAATTTGAAAATCACATCAATTGCATTGATAAAATATACTGAATTTTATTAAGATTTATTATCAACTGATGAAGGCAAAACCCACAATTTAAATTAAACTAATAATACATATTGTTGCACTCCATTCCTTTTTATTACATTTTATTCAAACAAAACATAAAAACTACTAATATAATATGCAAAGCCAAATCCTCCCCACCCCCCACCCCAAGAAAGATAAAGCAAGAAATGGAAGGAACTTATTTCAGTCGTAAATGGCTCCATTAATGATCTCTGTTTGATCTTATAATTTGCGAACAAAGCTTTTTAAAGATGACAATGGAGCTGTGCGTTCTTTTCCAAGCCTCACTGAATTAACATAATCAATAGGACTGTGAGCAGAAATTCCAGGAAGCACCAGTCCCAGTACTCTAAACAATGTACAGAACCAACTCTCATCATACTCTGGCCCATGAGTATGGCTTATCACAAAACTTCTGAAAATTTCCCATAGTGCATTGATACGCATTGGTATTACATGTTTCAATCCAAAGAAATTCCTGTTTGGCTCTTCATCCATAAACTATCAAATCCAAATATCACAACAAACAAAATAAAAGTCAGTCAGTATATATGATTCAATAACACTAAAATAAGTTTTAATTTAGTGACATTGAAATCATCTGTATGTAATGTTGTGAGTTCAAACATTAGTAAGACCCTACAACGTAAAGACAGGCAAATTATTAAGTACTTACCCGGCCAAAGTATCGGCTATCATAGTAAAGGCAAGTTCCAAAATGCTTGAAGGCGAAGATTTTATCATCGAAAGGAACTCTAGGCACCATGTCATTACAGTAAACAACTCTGAAGTATCTAGTAGTTGGATAGTTCAAATGGGATTCCATGAAAGTTCCAAGCTGCGCATCCCCAATTCTTGGCTGCCCAAATGTGTATATATTTAGCAACCTATGTATAATCTCTGTTTCTTCCTGTATCACTAGAACGCAAGGGAACAGTATAGCTAGTGCTCCACCTAAGCTATGTCCAGTAACAATAAATTTAGCGTTCCTGTGCTCTTTTAATAAGTTCTTGAGTTTCAATGATACTGCATAGTAAGCACTAGTTTTTGCTAATTCCAGCATGGCCCCATCAGAATCACCATTTAAATGAAAGAAACTAGTATGCTTTTTTTGAAGGTGAGTTTGGAAAGTGGTAGCATCTCCTCTGTTTCCTAAACCCAAGGCTTCTAAAAATCCAATATGGATTTTTCCCACTTTGGGAATTTCATACCAGGAGAAATCGAAATCTGTACTCCAATCTTGTGCATTAAAAGGCTCTGTTCCTCTAAAGCTGACCACTATCAAGTTTGCATCTCTTGGCTTGTCACAACATATGAACACTTGGGTATTGCTTTCCTTTTGGTATTCTATCAAATCAAGAATTACCCATAAATTAAAATGATCAAAAGAAAGAAAATTTCAAGAAAACAAGAAAAAGGGTATTTCATATTTGTAAAAAATGTGTTTTAATCAAGAAATTTTCTTACCATTCCAGCAGTTGTAGAAGGCAACGAAATGCATCTGTTTTTTTGTCAAAGTTGCAATAATTAATTAGATGTTATGAAATTGATGTTCATATATGTTAATTTAAGAATGATGACAAGTGCTTGCCTTCCAGTAACGATCGACAACATTTTGGACAACTTTCTGATTCTCATAAACAAGCTTAGAAGCCATAATACAAAGGTCCATGAGATACCGATTCCCCAATTCTGATTTTATGTTACTTATATCTGTAGAAACGGAGTCATCTACTTTCTCTGCCAGACTTACAGTTCTGTAAAGGTCTATTCGCCCATCCAATTGCCCAATAGTACTAACAAAGTTTTCTGTTCCTCTTCGCGGTATCATAAGCTTTCCTGCAAGTTTAAATTATATTACTGATAGAAATTTGCAAGTTTTGCAGGTAGTTTCATTTTATCAAATATCTAGCCAAAAAGAAACACATGTAAAATGTTGGAGGAAAAATGTTGTGGCATGGCTTGGAGAATAGCAAGAATTCAAGTCATGTAATCAGCTTAATTTTAATTGATTAGTAACAGTGAAAAAAAAGAAATATTCCTTACTAATTTTAGACTGTAGAGCATGTGCATATATGCTAATTACTGATCAAAAATATAATCAATAAATACTGTATATGAAAATCTTTTAGCTAAATGGATTTTTTTTTTTTTTGTATCCAATCAAGATTAAGTTGGCTACTTGTTAGATTTCCACATTTTCAATTAAAAAGAAAAGGTGATCATTCAATTAGAAGTAGTGAATTATATACCATGAAGAAAGTTAGTGAGGATGCCAGAAAGGCCACCATTTTGAGAAATGAGGTTGAGAACAAAATCAACGACATAGCCGAGGTACTTCAACGGGGTATTGATAAAGGTAAGGATCCTTCTAATGATAATGGAGACCAATAAGATCCACCTATGATCTACAGCTGCCCCACCCTTAATTCCCTCTTCTGAGCTATCCAAGAAACTCATTCCACTCTTTGTATTTTTTGTTACAAAGTAGTGTAACAAATCTCTTTTTCTTCCCTTGTGAGGATTCACTATAAGGAAATTTGGAGAGTTAGCACTACTAGCCATGGTTTCTTGTTTTGGTTTTTTATGATTTTCAGTTCCTTCACTCTTTTTGCTCAACAAAGAACTCAAAACAATGTTCAAGATTGGGTGAGAGAGAAGAACTATAAATGTATTTATAGGTAAACTTGGCATCAATTGTTTAAAGATATGAACTAAGCTCAACACATATTATGCTCTTTATCACTCTCTGGTTACCTCTATTTATAATATTTTGTGATATTCTATTTAATTAAAAGATTAGGTAACACAGGACAACCCTATTATTATCATTTTTTTTTAAATAATATTGACAAATTGTTATACTTTTTTAACATGTGATTCGACATGATTAACATATGGTAATAAGACCCTAGCAAAATACTATTATGGCCGGCCTTATACATTGTATCTAGGGTTTTACAAATGTAGAATCAGAAACATATGCTCTAAATCAATTATATACTAATAAAACTGTGATATTTGTGATTATTGGCCTTCTAATAACTTATAGTTTATCAGATATATTTACAGAAAGCTAATTTTTGTGTAGATTGATTAATTTGGCATGGCTCTAAGCTTAATGTTATTATATATTACTTTGAAGATGTTCTTTATGAACTTTCTAATATGCTATTTCATAATATTTGTAGCGTTTCCGATCTTAAAATGTGTTTGTTTCCTATTTTAAAATGTGTTTGATGATTGCGTGTTTATTTCTTTCCATTTTATCAAAAAATAATAACTTAATTTGTTTGTTAGTTATTGTCATTAACATTGTGATAAGTCAAAAATCATCGATTTATAGGTGGAAAATTCATGCAACTTAGCAATCAATGTAAAAGTCAAAATAGTCGATTTAATTGATTTTAGAATTTATTATACTTTATTATTAGTATTTATTTAATCTTTAAATATTAATAAAAATTAATTATTTGAGTTTTTAACTTAACTTGTGAATTTGATAAACTACTTATATAATAATCAAATTAATAAATAAATTAATCAAATTTACAAAATTAAAGAGTTTAACTTTAATTAAAAATTAAAAATTAAATTAGTAACATGATATATATATATATATATATATCAAGTTTAAAAATTAATTTAGCTTTTTGGTATTTTAATCAAAATAATTTTTTTTTGTATAATTATGATTTAGAATAGAATGGTATCTAAATTTTTAAATTAGAATAAAATTGTTAAGAAAAAAAAAAATAAAAGATTCTATTATTTTCACCTTGTTAATTGTTTTGCATCATGTTTTTTTGCTCGTTGTTGTGTTTCATCAAGTCTACAGTAAGATGTTGGCAGGCAGGGCTTTGCATTAACGAATTATTTTATTTATGTTCAATTATTGTTAATCATTCCTTAAATAGATATATTTTATGCGTAAATTAAAAATTTTAATTAATATTTTTTATTTATTATATTATTTTTATTATTTTTTTTAAATATTTATGCTTAAAATATTTTTATTATATAATTCTTAATTTTTTTATTTTTTAATATTTATAATAATTTTTATTTTTAATCTAAATTTATAATTTTAATATTGGAAAAATAAAAATATATTACTTTATTTTCTTTTACATATATAATAATTCAGTATTGAAGTTACTGCATGCAATGATGAACTCACCATTTATTGGCTGACAACGTTAATAATTGAGAAGCTGATGAGGATTCATTTAATATTTTATTATCAATTTTATAAATAAGAAAAAAAAAAAAGAAAATTAAAGAACACATCATTCACATTATCACATATAAAATTTTGAAACTAAAAAAAATAGGCTGGCAAAGCAAATACTGTTTTCGATGGCTGCTTACGAAACTGATTGCAGCCTCTGCAAATAACAACAAAAACAAAACAAATCATTGATATTTAAAAATAACAAACACTACCTACAATTATGTATAATAAATCCTTCACGAGAGGTGACTTTGATTGAGTCATGAAACACGTGCGTATTTCCAACAAATATATTTATATAATTTAATAAAACTACCGTCTTGCTTATGGGGCGTACTGCCATTGATAATCCGTCCTCTGAGCTTTTATGGAACCATTTGTAGTGATGCTAGGGGAGTGAGTTGGCCACGTTGGTGTGCCACAAGCTAAGTTTTTGCTTCCTTGTTTGGTTTTTGGTCCTGTTTAATCATAAAAATAAATAAATCTATCTTTTTTTCCGATTCCAAATAACATACAACTTTGTGCATGATTTTTAATAGAATTTCGAGAATTAATTTAATTGATGAGAAATTTTTTTATTTATTAAATAAAGTTTAATTTTTGAGTTCATAGCTGAAAAATAATTAATGAATAGTTAAGTTTTTTTAATAATTAAGTTAATCATATACGAGAGTATACTTTTCTATTTCGAAAAATTATCACCTATATTTAAGTATGTAATTATTTGATGGTTTAAGTAGCTATTGATGATTTCAATAAAAAAATAATTTTATTAATTTATAAAAAAAAATTATTTTACCCATTTAAATTTAGCTTTTCATAAATAAAAAATTTAATTCACTCAAACTTGATTTTTTATATAAAAAAAAAATTCTGTCCAATCAGGATTAAATTCATGGCTTTATCTTTATTTACATTGAAGTGTATAAAAAGAATTTTTTTTTAAGGAATTTGAAAAAGAAACTTAATCTCTCAATTAATTATATAAACTAGCTGCTCAAAATATATATATATATATAAAAATATACATATGTACATATATAATTTTGGAAAGATATTAAGGGTGTGTTTGAGAATCCAATTGTTAAATTAGAGTTTTGTTAATTGAGATTTTTATAAATGCTGAAATTAAGTGATTATGAAATTGAAAAATTGATAAATAAATAAGTGCTTAATTGTTGGATGAATATTTGGATTAAATAGCTTAAAATTTGGAAAATTAACAATAGGTATGTGGTTATATTTAAAATTTAGAGGTGTATTGAATCAAAAAAATTAATGATTTTTATAAATTTTTATAGAGTTTTATAAATTTTTATTGATTTTTACAGGATTTATGATTTTAAGGATGACTTTTGTAGATTTTTATTTTATAGATATAAATAATTTTTTATAAATTTTGATTAATTTGTAATAGCTATTTTAATATTTGCAGAAAATAAATTTTTTTATTATTATTCATATTAATAGTAAACTGTCACTCTAATAATAATATTTAAAAAAAAAAAGAAAAAAAAATAATATTGTAATGTAAAATTAATTAATCTTACATAAAGAAATAAAATAAAAAAATTTTAGTTTTTATATTAAATATCCTATTGATTAATTAATATTTATTTTTAAATATTGAAAATATATTAAATTTTCAAAAATTTATAAAAAGAAAATAAAATAAAGAATATAGGGAGAGTTTTAATTTCCCCTATATATGCTCTAATTATATATATATATATATATATATATATATATATATATATATATATATATATATATACTTAGTTCGTAAAAATGTATTTTACACAATTTATTATTAAATTTTTTTTTATTAATTTTCATACCTTATAAAGAGGTAAAAATATATAAATATTATTCTAAATAAAAAAATGTATTAATATAAATTTATTATATATTTTATTATTATTATTATTATTATTATTATTATTATTATTATTATTATTATTCGGTCTCGTCTTCAATATTTTTATTTTTAACTTTATATATTAATATAAAAATTAAAATTATCAATTATAATATATTCAATAAAAAAAATAAAGAATTACAAAAAATATAATCAAAATAATTATATTATAATATATTAAAAATATTATATAATCAAAATAATTATATTATAATATATTAAAAGTATTATATTATCTTATTTTTTATATATATTTTAATTTTATTTTTTATTTTTCATCTAATTTGTTCAAATAAGATTATTAAATAAAAAATTAATAAAAATCTTAAATTCTAATATTAAATACTTTATTAATTATCAAATATTTATTTTTAATTATTTTTTAAATACTTAAAATTATGTAAAAAAATTTTAAAATAAAATTATATTTTAGTTTTAATATATAATAATTAGTAAAACTTATATTTTATGCAGCGTATTATTAAAAAATAATTTTTAATTATTTTTATACTTAAAAAATAATATATAAATATTATTTCAAATAAAAATATATAAATATAAATATAAAATTTTTATTTTTTATATAAATAATAATTATTATTATAATTAATTTTTATACTAGTCTATTCGTCAATATTTTTATTTATATATATACTAATATAAAAATTTAAATTATTAATCATAATATTTAATAAAAAAGAGACTTATGAAATAATATAATAATAAAAATAAATAAAACATATTTAAAATATTATACAACCTATATATATTTTTAAACTAATAATTTTAAAAAATAAATTCATTATTTGTAATAATTTTTTTATTTGATTTGATTTGATTTAGTTCGATTAGGTTATTTCTCCTATTAACATATAAAAAATAAAAATCATCTAAAATTTTTTAAAATCTTAAGAAAAAATGAAGGAAATATTTTGTTAATACTAACATATAAAAAATCATTCAAAGTTCTTAACATTTAATTTTTCAAAAACTTATTTCTTTAAAAATCAACGACTTTTTGAATATAGTAGACTTTTAAATATTTTATAAAAATATTGATTAAATATCAATTAATTTCTACGTACTTTTTAAAAGTATTTAAAAGTTTTAATTGAATATCTATTTACTTTTACAGAGGTATTAAAATTTTGAATTGAATACATTCTGACTTTTTAAATTTATAAAAGTTTTTAATACTTTACATTGAATATGCTCTCCTTATTAAATGAAATATATTTGAGAATTATTTATTTTTAATAAGAAATGACCAAAATTATTTATTTTTAAAAATTACTAGAAAAGAAAAGAACAAAGCATCAACAATTACTGTATATATTTTAGCACTTCATCCTTGATAACTGGTAGTTAATCCCACAAAAACTTGGCAATCAGAAGGAAAATTTCGAATTGTTACCACATAACAAACCGTATTGATCCAGCAAATACTATTTTCTGCTATAACTGTGAGTAAGAAAATATGAGAATAAGAAAGACAAGTAAAATAATTTGTGAAGAAAAGATACTGAACTCCATAACCAATTAAACCAAGAGTAGAACCGATTATTAGAACTAGGCATAAAGGAAGTAAAAAGCTGCAATGCCAGAAAAGAAACGAAGAGTTTCCCAGCATCAGAGGCAAAAGCTAGGTTGTTTAATTGGAGTTGAGACACGGAAAGGAGTTGTTTCAGTTGAGAAGAGTAAGCAGAAAAATTTGTGTTTGGTCCATTTACAGATTGAAGCCAGATTATACCCACAAGGCTTAACCATTACCGAGAAGTATGAGAATAAGGAGTAGTCATGGCAGGAAAGAATATAGAAGATTGAGATGATTTATTTATTTATTTGTATTTTAAATGGGTTATACTTATTTTTATATAAAATTTAGGATTTGTTTTGTGGGTTTTTTATGAGATGGAAGTGTGAAAAGAAGTTAGAATAGTTGGCAGCAGAGACAGACATAATGTGGTTGTATGTCTGTGGGTGATATGTGTCGTTTCATCCACCACTACGATCCTTTTGAGTTTAGAAATGAGCTGCGAGGGTAAAAAGGAGTATATTTGGTATTAAAATGAAGTAATTTAATAGAAGTTAATTTTTTATTTATTGATTGATGTGATTGATGAATAATTTTAATAAAATGATTACGAAATTAAAATGTAATAATTTTTTAATATAATTTAAAAAATATAAAAATTTTTTAATATAATTTATTAAAATGTAGAAATTTTAAAATAATTAATTCTTATTTAAATATAAAAATTTAATTCCTTATAAACTAAATTATATAAAATTTATTTTAAAAAAATTGTATTTGACTTAAAATGGGTTTAATTGATTTGCAGAGGTTTTTGTTTCATTTCCAATGTAGCAGATCAAATAGAGGCACTTTCTTCTCTTCCCCCATTGATCCACTATTGTCTTTTTCTAAAGAATTGAGGGTACTTTTGTCTTAAAAATTAAGTAAACTCAATTGGCAAAAATGGAGTTCAAATAAGCTGCTGTCTACTGTTTAACAAAAAAAAAAAAAACTCGTTTGAGACACTCAAAACCCATTATTAATTAAACTGCAAAATACTTTTAACAATTCATTTTCTCGATATGCTACAGTGATAATGGATTATCTAAGCTGAAACTGAGCTGCCAAACACCCACTAAATAGTGTTTGT
The DNA here is from genome assembly GCA_948193065.1 of Aleurites moluccanus. Taxonomy (NCBI): domain Eukaryota; kingdom Viridiplantae; phylum Streptophyta; class Magnoliopsida; order Malpighiales; family Euphorbiaceae; genus Aleurites; species Aleurites moluccanus. Next base: position 85,363 of record CANXYC010987779.1, read on the forward strand.
TGGTTTGGATGAGAGAATTATTGGTATTGCCTAACGTTTAAATTGGCTGCTATGAACGTGGAGGAAATATTCAATTAATTTTCATCAGATTGAGACGAATCTTATCTTGCAAATAAATAAATATACTAATTCTTGTCCATATCTTAAACATCTCTTTTATTAATTATCAAACATCATGCAACGTTTTAGAAAAGAACACAGCAGTAAAAAGACTTGAAAGATATCATTATTAGTGTTGTGGAATTGTTTATTATTAATAATAATTATCATTATTAGTGAGAAGAAAATTTTAATATTAGTGATATTTGATCAATCATGAGATTGATTTAGTATCAAATAAATGTAAAATTTATAAGAAAAAAATGACTTTCTGCTAATTAATATTCAGCTCATTTTAATATTCATGTATTTGAAAATAAAATTCTCTCTTGGAAACCCTTTCCCAATTGCCTGTCATTATGTGTGTTGATGATTTAGTTTGGTGTGTTTATGATTAATTTGGTTGATTTTTGATAAATAATTTTAATCAAACTAATCATATATCAGTTTGTAAATGATTTAAATCATATATAAATTAAGTAAGATTAAAACTTATTCAAATTAATATTTTAAATTAATTTCGATTTAGATAATCAATTTAATTAGATTGAATTATAATATAAAAATATTAAAAAATAAATAAAAAATAAGTACTATAACATGAAATTATATTTTAAATATATTTATGAAAAATTAAAATTAAAATAATTATATTTTAAATATATAAAAAATTTATATTGTGTAATAAAAATCAACTTAAAAAATATAAAAAAAAATCTCAAAATTTAATATAAAAAAAAATTCTATAAAATTAAAATTTAAAAACATATATATCAAAATATATAATTCAATTCAATTTGATTTTAGTCAGTTTTTCAAATATTTAAACTATAATCAAATCAAAAATTTCAATTTAATTATTTTTTTAAAACAATTTGAATCATATTAATTAATAATAAAATTATAATTTTTATTTTAAATTAATTAAATTTATATAATTTAATCAATTTAATTAGATTTTATACGGTCATAACTAGCATATATATTTTGCTCATTAATATATTTTGTATGTATTTATGTACATAATTTTTTTTTATTTTATTAGTCATCATATATAATTTGATTTGTCATTTCACTATTAATCTCTTTAAAAATATATAAAAAAGTTTTGAAATTAAATCTCTCATTTCATTATTATTATAATTTTTTTTTTTTATATAAATTAAATTTCAATTAAAATTTGAACTCACATTACCTCCTATTTCTAAACATAATTTCAAGATATTAACCAAAGTTTGATTCATCGGTTAGAACAAAAGAAATAAAGATTTTTTTTTTCTCCATTTGCAAATATTTTAACTTCAGTACAGTGTAGAGAGTTGAGAGCCATGATCGGTGATGCAGAGAGCTTTCACACTGAATGAAGCCTCAATTTTTTATTTTTTACATGTAGCTGTAGCCGATAAAAATAAAATAAAATAAATATAATAATAAAAATAGTTGCCACGTCAGGAGATATGCAGACAGTAGAATACGAGGGTTCGAGAATCTTTCGTATTTATATTTTTTTTTATAAATTAAAAGAATTATTATGTTTCTTTGTCAATTATTAATTGGTCCACTGTATCATGTTTAATGTGCTGTACATCTACATTTTTTTTTTAAATATTTTATTATTTTGATTATTCAAAGAAAGGACAAACCGACAAAGTTCCAATCCTAAAAATAAGATCCAAGTTGTCATGTTGTCCCTATTTGTTATTTTTTTTGTGAGTGGTTGAAGACAAATTGCATATTAATATTTTATTTTACTATGGAAAAATGTTTACTCATATAAATAAATATTATATATTAAATTATTGAGCAATAAAATATTTTAATTAATATAATTTTTATATATATATATATTTTAATACATTTTTTATATTATATAAGAAAATTTTTGCTATAATTATTATCTTATTAGTACAATGACATTATTTTTAGAATATTTGTCCAAATTTAAACCTCCGATATTGCAATTCTTAATTCCAATGAACAAAAAAAAAAAAATCACTGTAGCTTTTCTCTCCTCCCAATTCCTTTTTATTTAGAACTCTCTCACTTTATAAAAGATAGAAATTTTTTTTTTTTTTCATCCATCTTAAAATATGATATTGTTTCCTTTTCTAAATGTTAATTTAGTAAGTAAATATTAAATATATTATTTATTAATTTATATTAATATTATTGTATATATTAATTATATTTTTATTTTTTCTATATTAAAATTATAAACTTAATTAAAAATATGAGTATTTTAATTATTAAAAATATTAAAAATATTAAAAAGTGTATAATAAAAATATTTTAAATAAAAATATTTTAAAAAAAAATAATAAAATTAATATGATAAATTAAAAATATCTAAATTTCTTAATTTTAATATAAACTGAGGAGTACTATTCTCAATCTAAAAACAGTTTGTCACAATTTTTTTTTTTTTTTTTTGAGTTGTCACCTTTTTATTAATGATATTATTTTTTTTTTTTTATTTATTATACCATTAAAGTCATATTATTTATTATACTCTTTATCTTTATAAAAAAGGAAAAGTGACAATTTTTTGAATGGAAGAAGTATTTATTCAATGAAGTCCATGATTAATATTAATGGCTCTTCTTCTATTTTCTTTTTAAAAATTACTGAACTCATTATATATGAGTATTGGATTTTTTAATTAAAATTACTTTTTATAATAGAAAATAAATATATTAATACAATGATATTAAATATATTAATATCATGTTTGGATTGAAAATTTTGAAATTCATGAAATTTATCAAAATTCATAAAATTAAAAATTTAGTTTTTTTATTTCATAAATTTATAAAATTTCACTTGTTTTGAATAAAAATGAAATTCATGAATTTTAATGGTATTTTTATAATAAAAAAATAATTTATAAAATTTTACATTTATTAAAATAATTTTTTTTTCAAAACCTCACATTTTATATAAAATTTTAAAAATCATCAAAATAAGAGATTATAATAGATGATAAATTTTAAATAACCTATAAATTTTAACTATTTTTTTATTAATCAAATAATAAATTTTAATAAAATCTATAAATTTTTTAAAATCTCTCATTTAAATTTTTCAAACCAAACAGTGCATAATTGCATTTCAATATATACTACACTTTCACAAGACAGCGTATATTTCACTTTCATAATGTACTGAATAATTTTGACGTTTGATAATCTTGCAATACAATTGAAGTTTGAATTTCAGTTCTACTACAGAAACAAACAAAATAAATACAATTTTTATCAATTAAGTGTAATTTGAGGACTACTTTAGTTATTTGTACTGAGTATATATTATTCATCAACGTTATAACATATATTTTTTGGGTAATTTCGGCATGGATTCAACTCAAATTTTAAATTTTTTAATATTAAAGACGATTACGATATCACTAAATCAAATTATCATTAGTATAATAACACATTAATTGTATAGAAGAAGATATTAATATATATTTATTAAGATAAAAAATGGACATAAAGTCATATATTAATTAAAAAAATATGTACCTATTGTTTTGAGTGTGTGGATAAGAATATAATCATTATACAAATAAAATTTTTTTATAATTTTAATAGCATTTTCATTTCTTAAGAATATTGCAAGTTTTCAGATTGAAATTGTTTTCTTGGTTTATAAATATTGGAATAACATTTAGATGAGGTGAATTAATAAAAGAGGACTTTGTATACTTTGATAATTTCAATATTTTTCTTTTTATTGTTAATACTTTGAACATATAAATTTGAAACCAATAATGAATTGCAAAACCACAAGTACTCTGCCAATTAAAAATGACATCAATTGCATTGATATAATATTCTGAACTTTATTAAGATTTATTATCAACTGATTAACAAAGGATTTCTCTATAAGGAAGGCAAAACCCGCAATTTAAATTAAACTAATAATACATTACTGTTACCCACCATTTCTTTTTATTACATTTTATTCAAATAAAACATGAAAACTACTAATATAATTTGCAAATCCAAAGCCCCCAAAAAGATAAAGCAAGAAATGAAAGGAACATCTTTCTGTGGTAAATGACCATTCCATTAATGATCTCTGTTTGATCCTATAATTTGCGAGCAAAGCTTTTTAAAGATGGCAATGGAGCTCTGCGTTCTTTTCCAAGCCTCACTGAATTAACATAATCAATAGGGCTATGAGCAGAAATTCCAGGAAGCACCAGTCCCAGTACTCTAAACAATGTACAGAACCAACTCTCTTCATACTCTGGCCCATGAGTATGGGTTATCAGAAAACTTCTGAAAATTTCCCACAGTACATTGATACGCATTGGTATTATATGTCTCAATCCAAAGAAATTCCTGTTTGGCTCTTCATCCATAAACTATTAAATCCAAATATCACAACAAGTGCCATAAAAGTCAGTCAGTATATATGATTCAGTATTGCTAAATAAAAATAAGTATTAATTTAGTGATACTGAAATCGTCTGTGTACAGTGTTGTGAGTTCAAACATTTGTGAGAGCCTACAATGTAAAGACAGGCAAATAATTAAGTACTTACTCGGCCAAAGTATCGGCTATCATAGTAAAGGCAAGTTCCGAAATGCTTGAAGGCGAAGATTTTATCATCGAAAGGTACTCTAGGCACCATGTCATTACAGTAAACTACTCTGAAGTATCTAGTAGTCGGATAGTTCAAATGGGATTCCATGAAATTTCCAAGCTGCACATCCCCAATTCTTGGCTGCCCAAATGTGTATATATTTAGCAACCTATGTATAATCTCTGTTTCTTCCTGTATCACCAGAATGCAAGGGAACAGTATAGCTAGTGCTCCACCTAAGCTATGTCCAGTAACTATAAATTTAGCATTCTTATGCTCTTTTAATAAGTTCTTGAGTTGCAATGATATTGCATAGTAAGCACTAGTTTTTGCTAATTCCAGCATGGTCCCTTCAGAATCACCATTTAAATGAAAGAAACTAGTATGCTTTTTTCTAAGGTGCTTTTGGAAAGTGGCAGCATCTCCTCTGTTTCCTAAACCCAAGGCTTCTAAAAATCCAATATGGATTTTTCCCACTTTGGGAATTTCATACCAGGAGAAATCGAAATCTGTACTCCAATCTTGTGCATTAAAAGGCTCTGTTCCTCTAAAGCTGATCACTATCAAGTTTGCATCTTTTGGCTTGTCACAACATATGAACACTTGGGTATTGCTTTCCTTTTGGTATTCTATCAAATCAAGAATTACCCATAAATTAAAATGATAAAATGAAAGAAAATTTCAAGAAAACAAGAAAAAGGGTATTTCATATTTGTAAAAATTGTGTTTTAATCAAGAAATTTCTTACCATTCCAGCAGTTGTAGAAGGCAACGAAATGCATCTGTTGTTTTTTTTTGACAAAGTTGCAACAATTAATTAGATGTCATGAAATTGATGTTCATATATGTTAATTAAAGAGAAAAAATTAATTCAAGAATGATGACAAGTGCTTGCCTTCCAGTAATGATCAACAACATTTTGGACAAGTTTCTCATTCTCATACACAAGCTTAGATGCCATAATACAAAGGTCCATGAGATATCGATTCCCTAATTCTGATTTTATGTTATTTGCATCTGCAGAAACGGAGTCATCAACTTTCTCTGACAGACTTACAGTTCTGTAAAGTTCTATTCGCCCATCCAATTGCCCAATAGTACTAACAAAATTTTCTGTTCCTCTTCTCGGTATCCTAAGATTTCCTGCAAGTTTAAATCATATTACTGATAGAAATTTGGAAGTATTGCAAAAATAGTTTCATTTTATCAAATACCTAGCCAAAAAAAAAAAACACATGTAAAATGTTGTGGCATGGCTTGGAGAATATCAAGAATTCCAACTCATGTAATCAGCTTAATTTTATAATAAAAATAATTTTTATTCGATGTCCCTTGAATACACAAATTAGTATATCCTATAGCATTTAATATATATGTAAAAGTTTAAGATTAAAAATTAAAAGAGACATAAACCAATTTAAAATAAGTGGGAATCAAAAAATGAAACATCAAATCAATTTTACATAATAAGGATGAGGAATTTTTTTTTATTTTTTATTCTTAAAAAAACCCTATATGTTGGTAACAGTGTAAAAAATAAAATAAAATAATCCTTGTTATAGACTATAGAGCATGTGCACATATTCTAATTACTAAATAGCACCATAAAAACTAAAAAATATAATCAATAAATACTGTATATTAATATCTTTTAGATAATTGGAAATTTTTTTTTAGTATTTTTTGTATCCAATCAAGCTTAATAAGGTGGCTACTTGTTAAATTTCCACATTTTCAATTGAAAAAAAAGAAAAGAAAAGAAAAGGTGATCACTCAATTAGAAGTAGTGAATTATATACCATGAAGAAGGTTACTGAGTATGCCAGAAAGACCACCATTTTGAGAAATGAGGTTGAGAACCAAATCAACCACATAGCCAAGGTACTTCAATGGTGTATTGATAAAGGCAAGGATCCTTCTAATGATAATGGAGACCAATAAGATCCACCTATGATCTACAGCTGCCCCACCCTTAATTCCCTCTTCTGAGCTATCCAAGAAACTCATTCCACTCTTTGTGTTTTTATTTACAAAGTACTTGAACAAATCTCTTTTTCTTCCCTTTTTAGGGTCCACTATAAGAAAAGCTGGAGTAGCAGCCATGGCTTCTTGTTTTTGGTTTTGGCAAAGTATTCAAAACTATGCTCAAGTTGGGGCGAGAGGGAAGAAGTATGAATGTATTTATAGGTGTATTTGGCATAAAAAAGTAGAGTTATAACTCACACGGTTATGCATATGCTTTTTATCTTTTTTTACCTTATTTTGGTTATTTTACAAACATTCTGTATTTGCTCGATTATTATATCAAGCTGATCCTTTCCATTTATAAATTTTTTCCTCCGACTTAACAATGAAATATTAGAATATTGAACCAATGAACTTTGACTAACGTTAAAAGGTTGCAATTTTCTACTCTACTAAAATAATAATAAGAAGAAGAAAAATTCTTGAACTCTTCCATCTCCCAAATGATAATTTCTTAGTATTGAATTTGTAAAATCAATATTTAAAAGTTAATTTCCAAAAATAAAAATAAATTGAAGGATAAACTTATTTATAAGAAAAATTAATGTAAACTTGAATAATTATTTAAATAAAAAAATAATTAACTAATATTTGTATATCAATTTAGCTAAATGAACGAGACATTCATAATTTAATATTATTATATTTATATATAAGTGAATATATATGAGTGTGTTTTTATTTTAATCATATATAAAATTATATTTATATGAGTATGAAGAGAATATTATTTATATTTAACAATTTCTGATATTATAGTGTTTTGATTTTTTTTAAGAATTTTGTATTGTTAGATTATTTTCATAGAAATTGATATATTAATAATTAGTATTAAAAAAAAAATTATGAGATGTCGCAGTTATTTTTAGGGTTGAGGGGGTTTGCTGTGTAAAAATACACAGCAGTCTCTCATGTGGTCCATTTTAGCTACTTAAAAATTTTTAAAAAATTTTTAAAAAATTATATTTTGATAGTGTTTGATGTAATGAATCTATTGATATATTTTTTATACTAAACAAAAATCATTTGGGTTGCTAAAAATGCATTAGAAATTTTATGTATTATATTTAACGGTTTAGATTTAACATATTTCCAATACATTTTTAGCAGTCCAAATGATTTTTATTTAGAATGAAAAATATATCAATAAATTCATTACATCAAACACTATCAAAATATAATTTTTTAAAAATTTTTAAGTAGTTAAAATGGGTCACATGAGAGAGCTACTGTGTATTTTTACACAGCAGCCCCCCTCAACCCTTATTTTTAATGGCTAGCACATTTAATTAAAGGGAGAATGACTCTAATTTCAGACATCTTTATAATAAACTTTAATTAGAGGGAGAATGACTCTAATTTCAGACATCTTTATAATAAACTTTACTCCTTACCCTTGGTGATTAGTACAGTGTTATGATTGCCTTGGTAAAAATATGTATTATTACTGTTATTGAATGGGCAGTAACTCTGTGACAGGACATGATAGGAATATGCACTAAAAATAGTATAACAATAGAAGGCAAATTTGACTGTGGGCTGCCTTATGTCATCATCATTTTCAACGTGACTCTGTATCTGCCAATATAAATTGATCAAGAATCACAAACATGTGATTTTCTCGAGATGAATTTAATTGCAACGTTTTGTCCATTTTAAATTATTGAGTCATCGTGATGCAATTAATAATTGATTTTATTTATTGATAATTGATCATCATTAACGCAACTATACACTTTATTTTTTATTTTTATTTTTATGAGTATGAAGATTACTGAATTAGTAAATGAATTATTTTTTATTTTTATTAAAAAATATGAAAAGAAATTTAATTATATTAGACATAATTATGATTCTTAATAGTTTTTAATTATTGTAATTACTTGTTATTGCTAAAATAATTAATTGTATTAATTTTATACCTATATCAAATTTTGACTTTTCTAATTAAACATCTCTATTTCAACAATAAATGTTTTTTCTTTTTTCCAAAGCAGATTTAATTGACTTCAAATTCATTTAGTCTACCATATATTGATATATAAAACGCCATGAATGAGTAGATTCAATTTTAATAACACAAGAGTGCTCATTATCTAAAAATTTAAAAATAAAAGTTCAACTTTTATGATGTTTTTCTCTTTATAAATTTATAAACAAATAAATATCTTTCAATTTTTTCAAATGGAAAATAATTAGGGTTTCACATCTTTTAATTTACAAATTATTAAGCAGCTGAATTATTAAGTTATTCATTTGTTTACCCAATATCAAATAGTTGAGTTTTTGTAATAGTAAAGAAGAAAATTGTCTTCTACACCAAGATGCAGCAGCTTAATTGAATAATAGACTCAAATTCAATTGTTAAAAGAAAAAATTATTATCTTTTATAAAAAATTGTATCAATTTATTTGTATATGTATATTATTTTGCTTTTGGAGTTTATGATCAGCCTTCAACTACTCACCCCACCCATGCTGCTGATGTATTTATATTTCCAGGGTCTAATATAAAGTAATAAATAAAGGATGAAGTTATGGGCATGTATCCTGGTTTCCTTCAGGACTATGAATGAGAAACAATAATCCTTTTCAGATTTGGTCGGAATTTAAAATTTATAAAAGCATACAGTTAAATAATAAGTTTAATCGCTATTAAATTGATTAAATAAAAATTAAACTGAAATTAATTAAATTAATATTATATAATATAAAAAATATAAATTTTATTATATAATTTTACATTTATTATTTATATGTTCAAAATAAATATAATACACATATAATTAAAATTAAATACTAAAATAACTATATAATTAAATATTTATTATCTATAAAAAAATTATTAATAAGTCTAATTGAATAACTAAATAGTTAAATTAATTTTGAAGAAAGCCAAATTTAATTAATATAACATTTAAAAATTGAAAAAGCCTTAATAATATAAGCCACTCTATAATAAAAGAATAGACATAATTCCTAAAATCCCCATCATCCACATTCAATCTTTACCATTAATCATGTTCATTCAATGACCAATATCCCCTCATATCTCTAACCACATCCACAACCAAGCCCTTATAGTCCGTTTAGATAGCAAAAATTATATTTGAATTAAATTTATTATTTAAATCATTAAAATTAAGTTAATTTAAATTTAAATCAAATATTTAATAAAATTTAACTATTTAAAAATTTAATGTTTTAAATATTTTTTTTATTTAATTATTTCAAATATATTATTTTTATTTTTAATCTAAAATCTTTATTATTTTTTTAAATTTCAAATTTCAAAAGTTTCTACTATTCAAATAAAAAATTTATAAATTTATAAATTTACAAATTTTAAATTATAAATTTAAAATATAAAATTTAAAATCAAAATTTTTAAATATAAATTTATACACTCAAACACAATTTTAAAAATATCTAAAATACCAACATACCCACGAAACTGACGCTTCAGTCTTTTTCCCATCAATCAAAAATGACTTCATCTTTTACCTTCAAATCCTTCACCTAACACTGCCATTCCTCCACTAAACCTCCCAAATTCCAATCCCGAGCCATCGCCTTGGAGATAATATTAATTGATACCTTGAAAATAGCAATTCCACGTAAACAAAGGGCCGAAGAGATTAACGTGATAAAAATATAATAGTCTATATTATATTGATTTTTTAGAATTTAAAAATTTTTTATAAAAATTTTTAAAAATCATAATATGATAATATTTATTATAATAAATTTTATATAAAATAAAAATTAAATAAATTTAAAAAATATAATATATATATGTTAAATTTAAATTGTTAAAATCTAACGGTTTAGATTTCACACACTTTTAATATATATTTTTAAATCCATTACAAAATAAAAATTAAATAAATTTAAAAAATACAATATAGATATTTTAAATATAAATCATTAAAATTTAACGGTTTAGATTTCATACACTTTTAATATATATTTTTAAATCAATTTATACAAAAAATATCATTAAATTCATTAAAATAAATATTATAATTTTTAAAAATATTTACAAAAATTGTTTAGACTTGAAAAAATCAACACAACAGACTGCGTTTTTAGCACAACAATGCATTTCTGTTGATCTATTGTCGTGTACATGTGATTTAATTTGTTTCTATCCAAAACCATTTCTTGATTTACAAATTAAAATTTTAAATTTCCTAGACATTCTCAAAATAGGAGAAGTTTCAACAATAGTGAAATTTGAATACTTACCTCTTATCTTCAATATTTACTTTGTTTCAGGTATCAAATAACTATAATTCTATATGCATATGGGTGAAATTTTATAAACTTAGAATAATATTTGTTCTTTTTTTTTTAAAATATTAAAAAAGGAAAATCAGATTTAAATCAATTATACAGATAATATATATATTTATTTTTAAATTATATTTCGGTATATAAATATTTATTTAATTGGATCATTAATTAAATACAATCGAATATTATTAATATATCAAATAATATTATTGCTTCTTTCTTTTTCTTCCTTTCTTTCCTTTTCTTTCAATTCTTTCTTAGCCATTTTTCCTTGTTCTTATCTCTAATGGCCAGCCACTTTGTTCCATTATTTATGGCCGGCCACTTTGTTCCATAATATCTTCCACCAATAATGGTGTTGGATGGAAGAAAATGGCCACCATGACAAATTACATTTTACTCCTTAAGATTTTATGAATTTTTCATTTTATACCAAATTCATCATATGAATTTGTAAAATCTAACCCAACACTTGTGCTAGTAAAATTAATTAGCCCAATTGGCTAAAACCTAAGACAATTGTGGACTTGGGATAACATCTCATGTAATGCCCAATTTTAACCTTTTTTACAATTAAGTCCAAAATTCTTTCAATTAATTCATACCCATTTATGTCACACGTAAAAAAATAAATAATAATATATGTATACTGTATAAATAAAAAATCTTATTATACAGTAAAAATATATTTTTACTATTTAAAAATATATATATTTTTTATTTATTATAAAATATATATTTTTATTATTTAAAATATATAAAATAATTTTTATTTATTTTAGAAAAATCAAGTGAAATTCAAAAGAAATTTTATTCAATTTGCATTTTTATTAAAAAAATGAAAAAATATTATATTGTATTTTAATTATAATATTAAATTAAATTTTTATATAAATTTTATTGGATTTTTAAATAATAAAAATATATTTTTATAATAAATCTCATGGATCCCACTAACCCATTCCTTTTTAAATGGTTGCTAATAATGAGAAATTATATCCGCAGATGCTTATATGATATTGATTTGTCATTTTAATTAGAATTCTTAATTAGAATCATAGTGACATCATAAAATTTATCTGACTTAATTTATTTCTATTTAAAACCATTTCTTGATTTATAAATTAAAATTTTCAATTTCCTTGTTCCCAAAGTAAGAGAAGTTTCAACAATAGTGGAATTTGAATTGCTACCTCTTTTCTTGAATATTTACTTTGTTTAAGGTGTCAAATAACTATAACTCTATATGCATGGCTAAAATTTATGTTTTATAAATTTGTAAAAATATTCATTTTAATTTTTTTTTAATATAAAAAAAGAAGAATCCAACTTGAGTCAATTATCTAAATGATATATATATTTACAGTTAAGTTATTTTTCGGTATATAAATATTTATTTAATTGAATCGTTAATTAAATACAATCCAATATTATTTATGCATCAAGTCATATTATTGCTAATTTTTATTAGAATCAAATTTCTTATTCTAATAGCAATACAAATATAGATCATATATTATTAATTCAATTTTATTTATAAAATTAAAATGAATTATTATTTTAAAAATAATTAATAATATTAGAACTCTAGTATATATTAATTGGGACATAAACTATAAAAATATTTATATAATATGAATATGAGTAAAGTTTATTAAATTAAATTTTTGCAAAATTAAAAATAAAATGATATAATTTTTATTAATTTAAATAATTTCTTTTTTACATGTTAAATTGTTATAATTTTTATGACAAAGACATTTTGTTGTTAGCATGATTATTACTTTTTATTTTTCAATGAGAGATTATTACTTGTTTACTTTCTAGAAATTGTAATTGAGAGTGGGAGTGGTTCAAGAAATTACGTATATTGGGTTGTATTAATTCCCTTTTTTTTTTTTTCTATTTCTATCTATGAGCTAATTATATATAGTGGCATTGCATAGGATACAAGGGACCATTACAATCTTCTTCTTCTTCTTTTCTTAGGTTAAGTTTATATATTTTTAGGCAATGCCAAGGGACTGTTTTTTATTAGGTTACATTAAACCCACATTCATATAGAGAAAAATTAATTATAATTTACATTTTAAAAAAGTTAAATCAAAATTCCCAATATATTTAATAATGAATAAAATGAAACAGCATGAAGCATAGAGAGGAGAATTCTCCGACTTATTAATATAATATTATATATAATAACGAAATTAAAAAATTAATTTTAAATATATTAAAAATATATATATAAAAATTAAATTTAAATGAATTAAATAAAATTTTTTATATAAATTAATAATTTTTTTTTTTTTTTTACTCAACTTGAACCATCACATGAACTTGGGGATTGAAAATTAGTAATATTTAAAATGTAAAAAAAATAATCATATCTAATTAATGCAGTGGTCTTTCTTATTAATTACTTCTTTATATCTGGCAAAGAAGTATATAATTGATTTGGCATATTGTGAAACATGCGCACGTTACAATACAATTTATGTTTTTATTTTCTAAACAAAATGGAGCAAATTAAGACAAGACTTGGGAGTGTGTGAAATTGGGAATATAAAATACGATCCTCTTGAAAGGTAACAGAATCAGATCATCATGTTTGTCCTTTTTTTTTTTTTTTTAGAAATGGAGTCATCATGTTTGTTGTGAAGTGTGATGAGATATAATATTTGTTATACTCTACTGCTTGCCTGTCATGGATTTGTTCTAAATATACATTTAAATTAATTACTTCCTTTGTCTTAAAAATAATTATTTTATTTTATTTTATGTATAAATTAAAAAATTTAATTATTTTTATTTTATTATATTAATTTTATCTTTTTTTTTTAAATATTATTATCTAAAATACTCATATTATATATTTTTTAATATTCTTTTATTTTTCAATATTTACTATAATTAAATCGTTCACTTTAATTGACTGCCATAATATTAATCATGTATTCAATAACCCGTCATCTAATAAATTTATACTATTTTTATATTGAAATATTAAAACATTATTATATCAAATTTATAATTTCAACATAAAAATGTAAAAATATAATTATATATGTGATAATATTAATGTAAATTAATGAAAAATATATTTGACAATTATCTATTAAAATTAATATTTTAAAAAATAAAATAGATTATAATTTGAAACAGATGAAAAATGAAAACTATATTATTTTTTAAAACAGAGGAAGTATTAATATTAAAATTAAATATTAATTAGTATATGTTGATTCAATCGTAAAAAATTTATTATTTTTAAATAATGTTTCGAATTCGAGTTTTGTGGATAGAGAAAATAAGTATTGAAAAAGTTTTACTCCCTTTATAAATTCACCTAATTTAAGATTAAATTAGTCAGATTAAGTAGATTTTTATATTATATAATCAAGAAAAAAAAATCTTATATTTATAATTTTATACATTAAAAAAATACGAATTTGTTAATTTTATAAATATTTTGCCTACTTCAATAGGGATGATTAATATCAATAATCATTTGAAAATTGGATGGGCCTTTATAAGATATTCTCTCCTTTTTTTTTTTTTTTTTTTTTTTTTTTTTTCTGGTTAGGATGAATTTATTTAATTGTTTACTCACTGGATTATTAATTTATTTGTCTACGTAATAAGTTTACCTTTGCCTTTAACTCATTAACTCATGTTTGACAATTCATAAATTTAACAACGCCATATACATAGAAATAAATTCCAACAATTTTTTTTTATGCAAGATTTGAACATGAGACTTTTTAAATCCAATGGATCATGGCTGATCCATGGAATATGTTTCATTCTCTTTATATTTCAAATAAGAAATTATTAAGTAGAATAAAAATATATACTATAAGTGAATTTATTAAGTAGGATGAAATTATATATTCACATATAAATGAACTTATTAAATATGATGAAAATATACACTCACGTATAAGTGAAATCACATAAATATTTTTCTTTCAAATAAATAATCTGAATAATTTGTTTCATTTGATATCTCATTTCATGTCTCGTGTATTTTTATATGCACCACATCATTTTTTTTAAATATTTTGACAGACAATAATTTTTTATTAATGATATAACACACATAAAAATATATATTACAGAAAATGAGACACCAAATAAAATAAAAAATACAGATTATCAAATAAATACCATCTCCTAATTCATTTATTGGTATATTGATTTATGTACACTATAATAAACATGACTTGTGCCAATTAAGTAAAATCCTATTAATCTTCTTGCTCCTTTTAAGAATGTAGAAAAATTGCAATTTCAATATAAAATCTTTTAAATTACCAAAATTTTCACTAATGAGAAGTTACATTTTTTATTTTTTAATAAATTTAATTTTAAATAAAACTTAAATTTAAACTTCAAACCTTTCAACTCTTTCAATTCAGAAAATAATTTATTATCAATGAAGCAATATATATATATATATATATATATATATATATATATATATATATATTTCGTTAGACCTCCTATAACAATATTTATTTATATTTAATATTTCTTTTTTTATTTCTTATTTATTTTAAGCTAATTAACTTAGAATTATTATATCCTTAAATTTATTTTTAATTATATAAATTACTAATATTATATAATAATATTATTATTAATATTTTGTAATTTCTAACTTTTCTTATTTTTTATTTCATTTAGAATTGTCTAGCTCTTTTATCATTACTTTATGACTTTAATATTACTTTAGACGGTGGGCAAATGATGGGAATTGCGCGCATGGTGGATTCACAATCCATTTTCGTGACATCCATTCTAAAGCCTAATTTAGTATAACTTATGAAAATAATTTTTCATATAGAAAAAAGTTATATTCCTAAAAATAATATTTTTAAAAATAATTAACTATATGTTTGTATTTGATAAAATATAATATAAAGACTGCTTATAAACTCATAAGGGTATTTTTGTTCATTATTATTTTAAAATCAGCTACGCGTTTAATCTAAAATTCAGTTATTTTGAAAAGTTTCAATTTCTAATTTATCTAAATAGTTGAATTTTAGCTATTCAGATAATTATTTTTATTAATTTTGATATTTACCAAACATTATAAACTGAGCCAAAATCAGTTTCTCACCTAAAAAAGCTGTTTTCTCCTTTTCATAAACTGTGCCAAACGAGCACTAATAATATACTCTATTGAAAAATTAGATTAAAATTAAATATTAAAAAGTACAAGATTGTATTTCTAGCTTTTAATATTCAAAATTTTATTTCTTATAAGATACAAACACAAGATTAAAATACAATTATAAAAATATTAAGAAAAAATGCAATATCAGAATCCATGTACTTTTTTATTTTTGATTATTTAATTTTTTATAATTTATTTTTTATTGATCGAACTCTTCAATTTTTATTTTTTGATATATTAAATATTTTTAATGTGATTGACGGGAATGCAATATCCACAAGTTTAAAGCGCATAAAAAAATATGAAGACACTCATTATACCGACTTTAGTGACGTGGAAAATAAAATAATAATAATAATAATAATACAAGGCTTTGTTGTAAGCATTTTTTTTTTTTTAACTAATCTAAGGCTTTTACATAGAAAACATATTGATTTAATTAAAAAAAAAAAAAAAAAAAAAAAAAGAGGAAAGACTTAATTTTTCCCCAAAGTAAATTTCCATTATCATCATAAACAAGAATTAGCAAATTATGATCCCCATTACCGTCATTCCTAAATACCCCGTAAACTGATGAACAAAGCAATCAAATAAAGGGAACTGAAACTACCTCAGAAAGGATATTGATTAGCTCAAGTGAAATAACATCCGTTACAAATCACTATCTGAATCAAAGAAACACACATAATCAAATAATTGAAACCCACTACCCCATTTTTGTATTTTTAAAACGAAAGTTTTATCTTTTATATCTTTTTTTTTTTTGCATTTTTATTCTCAATTTTTTTTTGAAATCTAAAAAAAATAGAATACACAACCAGAAACCAACCCATAAAAATATATATATATATATATTGAGTTTACATTAAAAAAAAAAAAAATCATTTTCTTTACTTCAATAAACTAAAAGAAACGGTGTAATAATAATTAACGACAAAAGCCAAACTTGTTTTTTCGCCATAAATTATTCTCTCCCCATAATTGGCAGCCTTTTGGCCTACGTAATTAGTCTACCCGTTTTGTATCTTTCTGCCCTTCAATTTCCTACCTAGCCTTTGGCGATGGCCTACGCGTGTCTACCGACCCTATAATTAATTTTTTTTTTCTTTTTAAGAGATTATATATAAATAGAATATTAGTTCCTCTATTTCCAAATAAATATTCCAATTTTTTTTTATATCACAATTTAATTTTCATATTTCTTAATTTAAACCACTCCATCCATTTCATAATAAGTGATATTTAGAAAAAATACACAGATTAAAAAATATCATTTAATATATTTATTTAATAAATAATTTAATTTTTACTCTTATTTATAACTTTACTCTCCTCTCTCTATATGATGCTATTTATCAAAAGTAAGAGTAATATTAATAAATTACAAATTTTTTTCACTTAGAATTCTTAAAATACCAAATATTTTGGAACAAAATTTTTTCTTTAAAACATCACTTATTATAAGACAGATAGAATATATTTTATTTTAAGTTGATAATAATATTTTTATTAAAAATATGTTGAAAAATATAAAAATTAATTAAGAGATATAAAACGCGAAAAAATTAAGAAAGTGAAAGAAAATTAAAATAATTAATGAATTAAAATAATAAATAAATTAGAAAAATTAAAATATAATAATTTTTTTAATAATAATATATTTTATAAATATAATATTTATTTTAAAATGAAAAAAAATATATAAATTTCAATCAAATAGTGCTTTGACATCCGCTCTTTATAATTAATCTGGATTGAAAATAAATTTAAATAAACTTATTTAGAATAGGAAATAAACTTGAACCCGGGGCAAACGTATAATTAAGGTAATGAATGTTGAATAGTGTTTTCTCCATATTAATCCATCTCTACCTTTGTGATTAAGGATGAAATTGATAATTAAATTATTGGACTAATGATCATACAGAAATTAAAGAAGAAACATCGATCGCAGCCGCTTAGTATTGGGTCAAGTCCTTTTTATAAGCTGCCACCAACAACTTAAGCTGAATGCTCTCCTTGGAAACCCCAAGGAGATAAAGCTGTAAAGGCCAACACCCATGTGAAGTAGTCCAAGCTAATGAGTCTATACCAGCCGTATAATTAGGATTTATTTAATTTTCATTTATATTAATTAATGAATATATATTACAATCATATTAATCCTCTAATAAAATCCAGATTATTGATTAATTCGTTATCCTATACTCCTAGATTGATATATATATATATATATGTTGATTTAGTACTGCACTTGTATTATTGTGGAGTTGTAGATGTTGATTAAATTATTAAAGTTTTGTGTATATATACGATAAGATTAATTTTATAAACATTAAAAAATATTGTACGAATTTTGCATTTCCAGAAAATTGAAATTTAAAGTAAAAAAAATAAAATAAAAGAAGAACTATATGCAAACTAGTGGCAGCAGACTTAAAAATTTTATTCGGTATAGGCAAAAATTTTCTTAAAATTTATAACATTAATATGTTGTAAAGTTATATATAATTTAAAAACCTAACTAGAAAATTTTTTTATAGTCTAATGAGGTGAAAATAAAAATTTAAGAGGAATAAATATGAAAAAAATAAAAATCATAAATATAAAATTAAAAAAATAATTAACAGAATAACAATAAATTCCATATATTATAAATATGGAATTTATAATATATAGATTAGATAAGATTAATTTTAACAAATTCCATATTTCTCTCTCATTGTGCCTCACTATCAAATATTTTGTTGCAGGAGTTCCAATACCCATATTCACACTTTGTTTTTCATTTTTATTTTTTTCCCCTTACCCAAGAACTGGTAAAAATTGAACTATGTTCAAGACAAGGAGGGCCATGAATTAATTGTTAACTATTAGCATTTAAAGATGGTAATTGTGAGAATTAGGCAAATTCCTTCTTCATTAATAGGCTTGCCCATGCATGTTTTACTTGGTGTACATGTTTTTATTAATTTAACCAGAAAAAAAGTAAATTATTATGTTTCCTTCACTATAATTAGCTTAACCATGCTCAGCATGTTTTTTACATATTTTTGCTTTTTTTTTTTTTTTCTTTATCTGTGGGAAAAAATTATATTTATGATCTTACTTTTATTTATTAAGCTCACGAAATTTTTATCAAGTTCCAATTTTTTTACAATGAGAATTTTATTGGATATATGGTAGAAATAAAATACATGAAAATTTTCTTAACACCATGGAAATAAGAAATTATCTGATATATTCTGCATAGAAATTTAAACAAGTAAAACCCTTTTTACAAGGACCTATTACAAAACTAGCAAGAAAATTAATCATAATCACATTTTTTAAAAAAATTAGGCACAAAAATTGATGGTTTAATGAAATGAAAATGGCAATTAACCAGTAGTAGTAATAGCAACTTGTAGTGTCATTGGGCTACTAACTAGCTCAATGGTCGAGTACTTGCCGTGTACGTAGTGTAGGATCGAGCGGGTTTGATGTATCTCTGATGTAAAAAAAAAAAAAAATAATAATAATATTGAAGTAGCCACTAGTTCTGCTGCAACCCATGGCATTATTTGTGTAAGAAGGTTTTGATGGAGGACATGTGAGAAGCACGTTCCCTTCCAAGCCTAATAGAATTTACATAATCTCTGGGGCCATGGGCAGAAATGCCAGGGAAAGCTAATCCAGTTACCCTAAAAATTGTGGAGCACCATCCTTCCTTGTACTCTGGCCCATGAGTATACCCCATTGCTATACTTCTGATCAACTCCCATGCTGCATTTAGGTGCTGTGGGATCATGTACCTTAACCCAAGGAAATTTGGGTTTGGCTGCTCTTCCATAATTTTCTTTATACATATACACACAACAAATTAATTTACCACGTACTAAAAATTGCTTCTAAATGTAATATATAAATGATGCCATGACATCTTTCTTAAAAGAAATTATAAACATGTGAGACTGCTAGTGTGTATTACTATTATGTTGTATATATTCATTAAAATGTGCAAAATTTCAAATAGAAAGAGAGAGAGTAGTGCATACTTGCAGGAAGTAGCAGCTATCATAGTAAAGGCAGACTCCAAAATGCTTATAGGAGAAGATATGTTCTGCAAAAGGCATCCTAGGCACAAGATCATTACAATAAACCACTCTAAAATATTTAGGAAGTGGATTATTCAGATGAGCTTCCATGAATTTTCCCAATTGTATGTCCCCAATTCTTGGCTGTCCAAATGTGTATACACCAAGCAACCTTTCCACTAATTCTTTCTCTTCCTGTATCATTAACACTGTTGGGAATAAAATAGCAAGTGCTCCACCTAAACTAAATCCTGTCACTACAAATTTAGCATTCTTGTGCTCTTTCAATAAGCTCTCTAGCTTCCTTTTAACTTCATAGAATGCACTTTTTTTCACCATTTCAAATTCGCTTTTTTGATTGGTTTTAGTACTAATTGTCTCTTCAGAATCATAAGAATTATCCCTTATGCTTTTTTCCTTATCAGAATCAGTATTTGATGAATTGTTGAAATTCATGTTTTGCTTTTGGAGGTGATATTGGAAATTAGTAGCATTGGTTCTATTGCCTAAACCCAATGCTTCTAAGAATCCAATGTGAATTTTTCCAACATTTGGGATCTCATACCAAGAGAAATCAATATCTTTACTCCAATCACAAGCATTAAAAAGTTCTCTGCCTCTAAAACCAATCAGTATCAAGTTTGCATCTTTTGGCTTGTCACAAAGTATGAACACTTGGGTGTTACTTTTCTTTTGATGATCTATCAATAAATACAATCAAATGAAAAATGAAAATTAATTAATTCAAAGTTCAATTAAATCAAGAAAATAAATTAAATAAAATCTTGTGTTTCTTACCATTCCAGCAGTCGTAGAAGTCCACAAAATGCATCTGCATATATCAGTACTAATACAACTGAATTGAATTCAATTTTTATATAAAAATTATTCTAAACAAGATGTAAATATCAATTATAAATTTATTTTTATTTTATTTCTTTAATTAATACTCTTGTTTATTTAGAAACAATTGATAGTACTGCTAGAATTTGGAGCCACTATAAGCTATAGATTAAAAAGGTTATTTTATATAATTTGACAATAAATTCAATTACTGCAAAATCAAATTCAAAATAATTGCTTTAAAATATTCTTTTTTCTATTAAAATTTTTTAATTCTCTTAATTACATAATTTTTAAATATGAAAATTGACAGAATAGAAAAATATGAAATTTCAAAGAGAGACATTATAAATCATAAAGGAGTATAATAATATATATAAGAGAAAATTAGGAAAGAGAGAGAGAAATGCTTGCCTTCCAATGATTATTAATGACATTTTTGACAACTTTGGCATTTTCAAAAGCTAATTTTGCAGCCATGATGCAAAGGTCCATGAGAGCTGGATCCCCTAATTCTACTTTGATGTTTGTCTCTGTAGAAACAGAATCATCTATTTGTTTCGCCAAGTTTTCAGACTTTGTGTACAAGTCTATTCGCCCATCCAATTGTCCAATGGCGCTTATATAAGTTTCTGAACCTCTACGTGGTATCACCAACTTCCCTGCATTATTCCCCATATTATCACAACAATAAGTTACAGACAACCATAAAAAAAAAACCCATCAAGTAATTAATTGCATAATCATTCATGAACTCAAATAACAATCTGGCTATCTCAAGTAGCATAAAGAATATCATTTCTAAATCAATTACATCCATCAAGCCTCAAAGGCTATATAATTCAGTACATTTAATAACTCTAGGTATCTCTCCAAATATCTCATCAATTAACTGATCACTATAACTATCCTTTAAAATTCCAGTTTAGAAATAAATCGGAAAAAATTATATAGATAATATATATGATAAATGTAAATACATACAAAATCAGTCGAATCAAGTCAATATACTGGACTACTTCAACTAGACTTGATTAAACTAAAAATTTTAAAATGAAATCAAATGTAAATAATTTGCTAGTAATAATTAATAGTAGTAGCAGCAGGATATAGTAGTGCATACCATGGAGAAAATTGGTGAGTAAGCCAAAGAAGTCACCATTCTCAGAAAGAAGGTTGAGAAAGAAATCAACCACAAAGCCAGTGAACATCAATGGCTTGGAAATAAGGGCAAGTGTCCTACGCACAATAATAAACAATATCACATACTTGTGATGGGAGGCTACCCTATTCTTTTCTTCCTCCTCAGAGCTATCCAACAATAGCTTGATACCATTTGTTGTTTTTCCCAACACAAAGTACTTGATCAAGTTCCATAATCCTCCCTTATCTGGGTACAATATCAGATACTTGAATCTATTATTATTATTGTTAGTATTATTTTCTTTAATATTTGCTTTTATGGTAGCCATTACTAATATATAATTAATTTTGTCTCTCTCTGAGTCTCATATATTTCTCAATAATCCAACCACTAGACACTTGCCCTTCCTGCTTTCTGCACCACAAGAGAGTTTCCTATGCTTATCTATTTATAGAGGTTAAATGCATCCAACAATAAAAGTGAATTATTAATGGGTAGACCACTTTATTAATTTTTTTATTTATTTGAGAGGTCAAATTAAAAAATAAATGGATAGAATGTAGAAAAATTAACAATAAAGAAATATTAGCCAACTATAATTAAAATGACTATAACTAATTACTTGGATAGTTGATTCTCAATATATATATATAATGGATAGGATGTGGAGCAATTAACAATACAAGGATATTGGGACCATTACAATAAAAATGACCACTTCATTAGCTAATCTTCACTAATTATATGCATTGAATATATTTTTTTTATATCATAAATTGAAACTAACCACTTATATAGTTAGTCCTTGCCACCACATATATACATTAAGTATTTTTTATCAATTTTTAATGTGAAATTCTAACACTCATCAAGTACAATAGGAGAATATCCAGTTGACATTTGAAATATTCTTTTTGAAATGCAATAACAATATTATATTAATATCATATCAGATCGTTGGATTTAGGCATCTAGATGAAAAATTGAGAATTCAATAAATCAGATCGGACTACTAATGAGACTAGACATTCAAATAAGGCTAAAACTGGATATCTAGATGAAAAACTAAAAAATCAAGAACTTGAACCAAATTTGCTTTAATATTATAATAATTTTATTTTATTTAAAGGGTTACATTTAAAGATAAATTAATAAAATGTAGAATAATTAACAATAACTAAAATTATTAAAATTAACCACTTGAATAATTTGTCCTCACAACATATATACATTGAGTAATTTTTCATCCACTATCAATACAAGCACTTTAACACACTCTTTTGATAATTCTCATCAAATGGACAAACATTAATCACACTCTACCGATAGAAGATGGATTCAAATCCAATAATCTCCTATCCTCTATATTTTTAACGAGAATAAGAAAATCAACAAGACTATGTCGCATCAATAACATTTTCAATTTTAATATGAATTTGCCCCTCCAAATAATTACCATAAATTTTATATGTGATTTTCGATAAATTATTATTCTTTTCGTCCCATAATAAGCTTCATAATTTTCTTTTTAATATGTCCCAATTTAGTTGTTTTATTTCAGAATACAAACTACATTTTATCTTAACTTGACAATAATACCATTATTAATAATGTGTTGAAATATATAAAAATTAATTAAAAATATAAAAATATGAGAAAATTAGAAAGGTGAATAAAAATTAAAATAATTAATAAATTAAAATAAATAAAAAAAATTTAATTTAATATTTATATATTTTATAATTAATATGTTTATTTTGAGATGGAGAGAGTATTTCATATATAATTTTAAATACGTACCATCAATATGTAATTTAACCCACTAATTCTTTAGTTTTAATGACTCTATATTTGACTTTGCCCAAAAATTAATTAATTTAATTGAAATTGAATTAGATAAAAAAATTAATTAATTAATTAATTAATTTTTGGAGAAGTGAAGGCCGCAAAAGAAGCATCTGCGCAACAATAAAAGATAAAATTGGATGGGACAATGAAATGTAAAGTGGAGATAAGGTGGTGAGCA
The DNA here is from genome assembly GCA_948193065.1 of Aleurites moluccanus. Taxonomy (NCBI): domain Eukaryota; kingdom Viridiplantae; phylum Streptophyta; class Magnoliopsida; order Malpighiales; family Euphorbiaceae; genus Aleurites; species Aleurites moluccanus. The sequence continues at coordinate 109,644 of CANXYC010987779.1, forward strand.
GCTTGACTACCTAATCTATGGACAGAATGGAACAACACTTGCTCAATTTGTCACATAGCAACTGAATGTAAGCTAAAAACATATTCAATTACACATAAGCATTGGTCCAAGCGAAAGAAATTTAATTTCACTTAATTAGAAATTTTGAGTTTGAATTTTAAAAAATATAAAAAATATTATTGAGAGTGTTACCCTTATAATAAATCTGACCAAAGTGTGATCTAAATTAATCGAAACAATTTCAATACCAATAAAAAAAAAAAATATTCAATTTACTTCTCATCTTAATTAATAATTCATATCATTAATCTCTTTTATTAATTAATACCAAATAAAACATTCATAAAATTTATCATAGTTTTTGAATATGGATATAATTTATATGTTTATTTAATTTTATCCCCACTAATAGTTATTGTGATTCATAATCCATATATGCCCATATCCTCAATCTATAATGAAAATAAATTAGATTCTTAGTTGAATATGATATGTAGAACCATTTAAAATTTTTAATTCATTATTATCAGTATTTCATTTTCATTCCACTAATTGATAGTCTGAAATTATTTTTGATAAATTTCTCATTCATCTAATACTAATCACCAATATTGCGGCTATACGAATAACTTAACTACACAAAATTCTTTAAAAGAAAATTAATGTTGGACTCCAAGAATCCTTTAAAATCCACCCATTACCCTTACCCGTACTCTGATTCTGCTCATATTTGTCTCTGTGCCAACTTCAAAACAAACCAATGCCCATATCGCTTGTAGAAAGTACTAATGCTTGCAACTCTGTTGTCGTGTAGCCATACTAATGCTTGCAACTCTGTTGTCTTGTAGCCATTTCTGGACCACCTAGCAGCTTTTGTACCCTAGTGAAAATTCCAATATCAGACTTAATTTGATATCTTTTTTCATTCACCTTATAATATAAAAAATTCATGAATGTGAAGAACTTTTCATTTACAATATGATTCTAATAATTAAATCCTAATCAATAAAATTTTAAGATAATTTATCAACTATAGTTTATCAACTGGGTCATCAATTAATTAGTTATCTATTTTTTTTATTTTTTATGGTAAACAACAATATAATGAGTATTGTTTCCTTCTCCATTAATTGGCTATGTGCACTAGGATTTGCACCTACCAATTGGTAATGCTTTTAACATTTTTTTCCTTTTTTTTTCTTTATTCTATTTTTTTAATTATGGTACCGGACAGATATTTCTCTCTATCCTTTAAATCATATGGTAAGTAGCCCTTCGAGTCCTAAAAAGTTGGAGAACGCAAGTCCAAATTCCTATGCTTTCACCTCCATTTTCTTTGAACTTAGAAATCCTTGGATAAAATAAACCTGTTTATTATGAAGGGAACCAATAAATTATGATGGATCCCTTTGTCTGAACACGTAAATGGAATAGGCCAACTTCAGACCCAGTAATAGGAGAAGTTAATTTTGGATCTGTTCTTACTTGATGGAATATGAACTTGGAAAACTTGGAATCTTATTTGAGTTCATATTCCCTAGTGCCTTCATCAATTTTTTCTTTTTTAAAAAAAAACGTTTACAATAAATATATATATAGTTTTATTTTTATATAAATCATCCAGTATCCGGTCATCATATTAGATGTCGATTACTCCGAATTTGAGCCTATAAAAACACATGAACGTCAAAATTCTCTCTACCGAATTTTATTTAATTGTTTTGCTTAATTATTAGCATTAAAAATCAAAACCAAACCAGCTTTTAACTCTATTTATTTTCAAAATGATACAATGAAAAGTAGAAGTAAACTATAAAAAAAAAATATACAACAAATATATCATAATATCACCTTACTACAATAGTAAAAAAATAAAATTATATTTTCTTTTTCACCTTTGTTTTTTTTGTGATATTTGAACTCAAATGCATCAATCATGATCAATTGAGGAGATCTGCAGAATTCTCTCCTTTCCAAGCCTAACATAGTTGACATAATCTGTAGGGCAATGGGCAGAAATACCCGGCAATACCAATCCCATTACCCTGAGTAACATAGACAACCTCCCCTCCTTGTATTCTGGTCCATACATGTATCCCATCATCAAACTTCTTATTAATTCCCATGCAGCATTCAAGTACAATGGAATCAGAAATCTCAACCCAAAGAAATTTGGGTATGGCTCCTCGTCCATTCTCTTCAACAAGAACATAAAAAAAAAAATCAATAACCTAATTTTTTTTAGTCCATGAGAAATTTTTATACAAATTCGCCTATTTTCCCAGTCAAATACTCGACCATTTGTAACTTGATACAAATGGTCGAGTTTTAATCAATAGGCCAGTATATCTAAAACTAAAGTGTCTATATTTCGTAACTATAAATACTAAAGTTTCTGAACTAATAAATTTTCCAAGGAATGAATAGTATTGAAAGGGCAAAAGTAGACATACCTGTTCATTGTAGCAGCTGTCATAGTAAAGGCAAACTCCAAAATGCTTATACAGGAAGGTTTTGTCATCATAAGGCAATATAGGCACAAGGTCATTGCAATAAACCACTCTAAAGTATTTAGGAACTGGTTGGTCCAAATTGGCTTCCATGAACTTCCCTAGTTGCATATTCCCAATTCTTGGCTGCCCAAATGTATATACACCAAGTAACCTTTGCATCAACCCCGTCTCCTCGTGAAGCACAAGCACTGTTGGAAACAGTATAGCGAGTGCTCCACCTAAGCTATGTCCAGTTTCTACAAATTTGGCATTCTTGTGCTCTCTAAATAAGCTCCTGAGCTTCCTTCTCACAATATAGTATGCGCTTTTTTTCACCATGTCAGGTGGAATTTTCGCCCTCTCGGATGATTGATCCCACATTTCAGAATCATCAACACCATTGGAGTATGGCATGTTCTTCTTTTGATCAAGTTGATTCTTGAAGGTGATTGTGTTAATTCTGTTGCCTAAAGCTAATGCTTCTATGAATCCCATATGAACTTTTCCCAATTCTGGAATCTCATACCAAGAATAATCAAAATCAGTACTCCAGTCATCAGCATCAAAAGGATCTGTTCCTCTAAAACTAATCACTATCAAATTTGCATCTGTGGGCTTGTCACAAAATATGAACACTTGGGTAGTGTTTTCTTTTTGGAAATCTATCAAACAGTTATCATCCATGAAAAAACCACAATCAATATAGGTCATTTATAAGAGAATATAAATAACCCAAACTGCGTTGGTTTTCTTACCATTCCAGCAGTTGTAGAAGTCCACGAAATGCATCTGTTTTTGATAAAATTAGAACTATAACATTTATCAAAAATAAAGGAAACTAAATGAGCTACATTTATATTATAACTTCCAGTGATGCACAACAATATTTTGAACAACTTTGTCATTTTCATAAGCTAACTTAGAAGCCATAATAAAGAGTTCCATTAGAGCTCTGTTACCCAATTCTACTTTGATGCTTACTTCTCCAGAAACAGAATTCTCTATTTGTTCCACCAAGTTTTCAGCCTTGTAAGGTCTATTCGACCATCTATGTGCCCTATGGTACTGATAAACGTGTCTGTCCCTCTTTGTGGCATCACCACCATTCCTGCATGTTCAAAAATATATACATATCTATACTATATATAAAAGGCTGAACGGATAAAAAATAACATGATTAAAACTATATAATAAATAAAAAAACTAATTACATTTGGACATATAAAAAAATGACATTATTTAAATTAATATTTTTTAACCTTGAATATTTTACTCTACTTAATATTTTGATTAGATAATATTAATATTTAAAATTTTATTTTTATCAAATTGCAAATAATATAATTTACATTAATTTATAGCTTTTAATTTATTATAGCCTTTTCTTTATAGGGTGTTTAGATAAAAACTCTGTTCTGAAAATGTTATTTCAAAAAAATAGCATGTTTAGCTTTTTTTTTTCCTTCTACTTTTAAGGTTTAAAACAATATTTTGAATTAATTATTTAAATACATAAAAAATCATTTAACGTTTTTTGAATTTTAAAATACTATTATATGCTTATTTTAATTAGATCCATACACCCCCGTATTAAAATTATTTTTTTTAACTCCATTGAATTGAGAATTTTCTTTTATTTCTGCTTTGTTTATAATGATTTTTTTTCTAAGCATTGATATCACAGTCAAGTTTTCTATTTTTTGGAAAATTTACATTTTTGCATTACATTCTAGGGTAAATTAATGATTTCCATGAACATTTAATTTTTGTAGATATAATCTAATCACATTAGATCTAGCAATTAAATTATATTATGATAAGTTTATTAATTTCTCAGGTTTAAGGCATATAATGTATGGGAATTTGTCACTTCACATGTGACAACATATATAAAATTAATGACACATTACTATATATATTTATTTAGTACTTTATTGATTATGAACTTTAATTGTACATAATCAGTCACTAATCAGTATCAAGAATGAAGGGTTTTTATAAATTTTTTTTATGGGGTTTTTATGACATTTTTTAGAAATATTTAGTTTCGATGTATGAGTTTTGTATCAAATTCAAACTTGCAAAAGATTTAAGGGTTTTTACTTGCTAATTGTAATTTTTCCTTTTAAAATTTATTTGCAATTGTAATATCGCTATTTATTATTATTTTTTTTTGTTGTGAGTTGGGTTGTTGAAGTCTTCGAAAGTGTTGATAAAATTTTTATTTTTAATTTTTTTTGTTGTATTAAAAATTATTACATAATAAAATATGGGAATCTTAATTTTTATTTTTAATTAATTATAAAATAATAATAATAACTTAAATTTCATTTCTTATTGCATTTAGATTATATTTTTCATTTCAAATGAATTTAAAAAAATTATATTTTCATTAATAATCTAGGAGTTAACAAAAAAAATAAAATTAAAGAAAATAAGAAATGAAATGATATTATTGGAAGTAGTGTGAATATACCATGAAAGAAGTTCAAGATTAAACCTAAGAGGCCATCATTTTCAGAGAGGAGGTTGACAAAGAATTCAAGTACATAGCCAGTTAACTCCATTGGCTTGCCAATGAAGTGAAGTATTTTGCGAAAGATTATAGAAACCAAAATCAGCCACCTGTTATCAGCTGCTTCTTCACTTATAATTAGTTCCTCCTCTGAACTCTCCAAGAATCTTACTCCACTCTTTATATGAGCCCACACAAAGTACCTCCACAAGTCCATTAATCCTCCCTTCTCTGGCCTCACTATAAGATCTTTAAATCCCTCAGTATTGCCACTAAGTTGTTGATCATCAGCCATTGATAATATATTCAAGAAAATTCAAGATTCAAGATTCTTGAAATGAGGATTTTTATGCATTTTGAAATGAGGGTATTTTAAAGATTGAATTGACAAATGCTATATGTTTATCAATTATCATCACTTCCCACTAGTTCTAACCGACAACGGACATGATCTAATATCTATCCATTAGTTAATTAATTTTGTCCTTTTTTCTTTTTCTTTCAATTTAACATTTTTGTCTTTTTTTTTATTAATTAAATAATTAAAACGTTTAGCAAAATACGCTTAAGTATTTTTCTTCTAATTCTCTCGATTGCGTTTCCTTATACTCCAACCATTTCATTTGTCATTCAAAAGTACTATGATTATGGATTTGCAATTTGATGGGTTTTGTTGTTTGTGGGCCTAAGAAATTTTAATTTGATATGACATATATGAGTGTTAATTAAGGTCTTAACACAATTAAGGTCTATTTTGTTGTTCAGTACGTAATTAGTAATCAATTATTGACAATTAATGTTAAATACTCAGTAGTTACAAACTATTTGGTATTGAAATTAAAACATCCCAATTGGCACCAATCTAAAACGAACAACACCAACATTACAACACAAAAACAAGCAAAAGCCCTATGAAAACTAATAAAAACAACATATAAAACTCACTTAAAAAACGAGTTTCAATCTCCTCTAGGCTCTATTAACTTCCAATATTTTAACTGTAAATGGAATTATTAAGCTCTAATTATTGAAATATTGCTCCAATCTTACTATGCTAATTGAAACCCTAAATATGATATAATGAGTAGAAACCTAAATTCTAGTAATTGGCTGCTGCCAACCTCTGGTAAAAAGGAGCAGTCAAATTAGTGAGTACTATATATGATCCTTTCTTTCTCATGTTTCTTAAAAAAATGAAATTGCAAGTGGCATTTGCCCATGTGCAAGGCTTTGTTTCCTTTTCATTTTCGTAGAACTCGAAGGCTGTAGGAAGCTGCCAACTAACTATATATCCTCACATATGGGCTATGGCTTTTAATTTCAGTTAAGAAAAACATCACCATCACCTTCTTATTGCAAAAGTCATCAAACCTTGCTTATACGTACGCATTTGAATTCCTTTTTGCTACTCTACTCCATATTTTCAAATAAAAAACAGAAAAAAATAATAATAATATATATGAAGAGATGGACCTTTCTTGATTTTTTGAAATTTTTAGATTAATTTATTATTTAATTTTTGAAATTTAACGAAATTAATAAAATAATCCATTTATTATAAAAAATTAATTCTTTACTCTCTAATAAATTGCAATTTAACCATATTTTTTTTTCAATTTCTTTCTTGTTCTTTCATGTTTTTTCTCATTTTTTTTTTTATTTTCTTTTATTTTTCTTCATTTTCTTTTTCAATTATAATAATGTCTCCTTACTAAAATTCTTGCATTTGTACCTGTATATTTATGTATTGTACATAGCAAAAACTTGTAAACAGGTTTATATTATATATAGCTAAATTTGAAACTGAAAAACACCCTACTTTGACCTCAATTTTGACAATGACATAACATTTATATATATATATTATCTTAGCTAGTCTTAGAATGCATACAACAAAATATTTCAATACGGGAATAAAATATTATATTTCTTTAATTAATTCTCTCTTTTATAATTTATTGAAGGGATTGGCTATGGGATGCGTGGAGAAATGGAAATGAAAAAAGATAATATGGACTGACAATAAAAATAACAACTCAAGTTTGTTAGAAATGGAGTGTGGGTACCTACTACTGAGTACTGATCAGGCATGACTGTATGAGAGCTAACTGAGAAAATTATAGCCTTTTTTTCTTCTTTGTTTAACATTGGCGAAAGAATTTAAATATGGATTTATTGATATCGTTATATACTTATTATTAAATTATAATTATGTGTGCTGAAAAATTAACATAGTTAATGCAGTATTCCATATGTTGTTAATAGAATTTTATTTTCAGAACCAATAACAATGAATTAGATCTTGTTTAGAGTAAATAAATTTTGTGAAATATTAAAATTTATTTAGATAAATAATCATTTGAAAAAAATGAAAATTTGAATTTGAATTTTAAACTTAAATTCAATAAGAAAATGATAAAAAATATCAAATTTTAAATAGTATTAATTACTATTTAATCTCTGAAATTTATCGAAATTAACGAAATTATCCTTACATTTTTTAGAAACTCATTATTTCATCCATTACTTTTGATTTTGTGAATAAATTAATTTTTTCATTCATTTTCACCGTTAAATATCTAAAAAATGACAAAAATGCTCTTCACTTATCATTAAATTTTCTAAATTAGTCATATGAAATCATAAATCAATTCGTTAATTTCAACAAATCAAATGAACCAAATGATAACTAACCCTTAAACTTTTGTCTCAAATTCTTTATTCTATCAAACAATCTCACTGCTCCCTTTACTCTTTATCAAACAAAAACTCTAACAAATACACACAAAACTATAACAAAATCTCAAATTTTTTCTTTCATTTCTCCATTCTTCAACCGGAATAAAGAGACGGCCAATACACCTCAGTCATCTTCAGTTCCTCTCACTAATTCTTGCTTATCCACCATTTTCATGTCTGCCAAAGCCTCAATCAAAGACACAAAGATCATATTTGCTCCTCCACCACCAAAATGACAACTCTACCATTGCATTTCTCGCCTTCCTACTCGGTAACTTCTACAAAACATACTAATCCCATGTAAAAATTGAAACAAAAATACAAATCAAAGGAATTAAAAACAACCTATATTAACAACTCTTCTTCTTTATTGTTGGGATTTGAGACTTGTTTATAAATTAATATATGGGTTTTGTGAATAAGAAGACATTGAGGTTATTTTTGGTACCCAAATATTAGATTTAATATTAAAATATTATTTTCAAGTTTGATTAATATTTTTTTTGTTGAAAAAATTGGATAGAACGACTAGTTATTATGATGGAACCAAAAGATAATAACGAAACAGTGAGTTTTACAAAATATATAAATTATTTCGTTAATTTCGATAAATTTCAAAGATTAAATAATAATTAATTTTTTTCAATATTCAATCATTTGAAATGAATATTTATTGAAATATGTCCTATTTATTTTGAATCTTATTTTTCATATTAATTTTAATTTATGTATATATAGTTATGAATACTTTTAAATAAAATTTTTTATTAAAAAAATGAAATTTCTATATAAATTCTATGCTTTAATTAAATCATCCATAACATCTCATTAATCAAAAATATTAGTTATATAATCTAACAAATTTATATATAATTGAGGAAAATTCTATAATTTATAAGATTAATTACAATCATAAATTTGAATAAATATATATACAGATTTTTTATTAACGATAAATAATATTTTTTATTAATTAACTCAAATTTTCAATTTTTGATATATAATAGCTGGGAGAAAACGTGCATTGCATATTGCATAGGCTTAGATCCAAATGTCCAAAACAGGCACAGCCAGAAAGGTTATAATTTGATTGAACCAATTTGGGGCCAATTTCATCCCCAAACTTAAAGTTACAGCAAAACAAAAGCTGGCATGGGCCAAGTATTTTGTATTCTCACCAAATTAAAGTCTAAGTTCTTGTTCTTCATGGCACTAAGATTTGATTTTCTGGAAACAGATCTATAATAGTTTTAAAATTTAGAAGGAAAATTTGATTTTCATTATATTTTTTCTCTTTATGGTGGATCTAATTTTTCTTTAAATAAATTTATAGATTTATTTGTGTGTCTTGATGGTATAATAAAATTTAATTTAATTATATTAAAATAATATCTAAAATTATGTGAATTTAAATCTCAATCATAACTCAATTAATAAAATAAATATAATAAAAGAAATTTAAGATTCTAGCTTAATGCACTAAAATAAATTGTTAATGTCATTAAACCTAAGCTCTCACCCAATATTTTTAAAATTGGACCGATTAAAAATTAATAAAAATTAAAAATTAAAAGATCAAAAATTCGATCGGGATTGAATAAATTAAATCGAAAAAATTGGTGTACATATATATTTATATATAATTTGACATTTATTATATATATGATGAAAATAAATATAATACAATTATGATTAAATAAAAAATTTGTATAAAATTATTTTTTTTATGGTGTCAATCCAATCATATTAAGTCAAAAGTTATATATATAGTAAGTTATGAACATTTACTTGCTTAAATATCTACTCATGTAATGGGATTATGATTTTGGTATTAGATAGATTTTGGCATAGGGTAAAATTGAAATAAAATTATTGAAATTCTCTTAATTTTTTTAATTCAAAATAACACCGTTTTATTTGATAAAAATAATATCATTTGATCAAAAATAAAAAATAAAAAATTAAAAAAAAATTGACCTGCTCGAACTAAAAAAATTAATTTATTATTTTTAACTGATTTTTAAAAATGAATAAATAAAATTAATGAAATTAATTTTTAATTTAATTTTTAATTTTTTTAATTCAATTAATTTATTCGCCTTGATTTTATTAACCATGATCTCACCTAGTTGCTCAAAAAATTAAATTTTCCGTGTTTTATTATGCTATTAAAAAAATTCATCATATCATGCGCACCCAATTATTTGGGTAGCTAACCAATTTATATATATTGATATGACTTTACTCTGAGGGCCCTTTTCTTTATTTTTGCATTAAAATTGGGTTTATATCTTAAAAATTATAAAAAATGGAAATCATCATATTTATTTAGATAACATTAGAAGATAAAAAAAAAAAAAAAAAAAAAATCTAACTTAAAAATCGTATTCAAAATTTAACTCAATTTCTTGTTGCAATTTTTAAATTTTAAATTGGATTCTCAACAAATTTACTAGATGAAATTGGATTTGACCAAAATTTAAATCTTAAAATTATTCATTCAAAGTTCAATACATATCATTGGATTAAACAAACTATTATACATTTAAAGATTATTGAAAAAATATTCTATTATTATAAAAAATTCAAATCAATTACTTCTTACTTTGAATTATGCAGTGACAAAGATGGCAATTAAAATTAGTACCGACAAGACAGCCCACGCGATTACCAAAAATAGTAATAAAATGCAGATTTTACAATATAAATTGAGATTTTATACATATATTTAATAAGTAGGTGAAAAAATATTTTAATTAATATATTTTTTTATTTTTTTTTAAAGTAAAAAATATTAATAAATTTTTTGTTTTATTTATTATTTTTTTATTATATATATATATATATCTTTTCCTTGCAACATTGGACAACCTGTCTCATCTTAAACTCCCCTACACATAACACGTGGCCATGCCACGCACTCATTTTTCTAGATTTAAAAAAAAAAATATATGTATTTTTATTAATAAAGACTCATAATTGTTTGATATATATATATAACAAGTATAAATCTTATTAAATAATAATAATAATAAAGCACCCAAATTTGCAAGCTATTTATATAGCTAGAACATTATCATAATAACATATACATAGTATTATTTATTAACATTAAAATTTAAAATTAATAAGTTTCTATTAAAACTATTAGTGATAGATTGAATGTAGGCATGTATATTCAATAGTAAAATTTTAATCAATTTATTAATCACAAATTTATTTCTATCATAATTATGAATTTAGAGAATGTTATTGATAAATCCATTGTTTTACTATTGAAATTAATAATTAATAGAAAATTAATTTATTAAAGATAGAAAATAAGAATATTAACAAAGAAACAAATTTTAATGAAATATAAATGTAAATACTTTAGGGTGTTAATAAGAATTCTTTGATAAAAAATCACGTAATATGCATATAATATATATATATATATATATATATTATTTTTCTATGCGATAAATAACTATTTTTTAGGAGAAAACTAGTGGTTGCCACGCTGGCAATCTCTTGTTACACTTGTCACATAATTGTTCTAGTTTTTAGCATTTTGCAAATTATTTTTTAAAAATTTCACATTTTTTATATTGCTATAGTAAGAAGTGCAATATTAATGATTATTATTAAACACATGAAAATACATTTTTATAAAATATCACAATTATTTTTAATAAAATACAATGTTAATGTATATTATTAGAGATGTTAAGTTATATTTTTATAAAATATTATAATTATTTTTAATGAACCGTATATTTAATAAAAAAAAGCGATTTTGACATAGCTTCTTCTATCAAATTAATTGAAGTGATTAATTGAATTTGAATAAGTGTTTAATTCATTTTCAATTTGTGTGACATAAATAGTCAAACAATAAGAAATCTTTGATTTATTAACTTTGAAAAACTTAGTAAAACAATCTCATTGGTCATCTTTTTATATTATTTTAAATAGATAATTTTTCTGAAATTAATTAATGAAAGATAAACATATTTTCATCCATGAAAAAATAGATTTAATATAAATGTAATAGATTAAATATAAATCAATTCCGAAATAATTATATTCCTAAATATTCAAAAAATTTATAAATCATATACAGTAAATTTAGTGGTCCGTAATCAAGAAAATATATAGGGCTTTGGTGCCACCCTACCTCTCAACATAAGCAAGAAAATCATACATAATAATCAAAGACATATTATACATTTAAATTGCAAATTCAATTATATATTTATAATTATATTTTTTTAATGAGTATTTTAAAAATATTCGTTAATAAATAAAAAATATATAATATTAAATAAATAAATTTAAAAATATTTTTTTAATGAATATTTTAAAAATATTCGTTAATAAATAAAAATTATATATATACTAATGTAAATGAAAAATAAGAAAACAGTACTCAGGTTTCTAACATACATGACTCTGACATCGATTGTCACCACTTTCTCATAAACCTAAAATATCAAATATGCTTTTTGCTTGCTTTGGTTTTATTTTATTTTTCCTGAATATCACATGCATTATTATTATATATAATATCAATTTAATATAAAATTAAATAATAATATAAAAATAATATAAACTTTTCAACTATTAAATTATGAATTATATCAAATCAAATATTATAAATATAATTCAAACTTAAGGTAAAAATTAAATTTATAATTTATTATACTACTAAAGTTTCATTTGCAGTTGGATTAAATTAATAATAAGCGAAACCTAACTTAAAATACCAAAAATAATTAATATACCTATTATATGTTTCTCACCCAAATAAAAACAAAAAAGATAGAAAAATTGTCAATTTAGAAGTCTAGTGACCTTCCCGTTAAGCATGGCCAAAATGACGTGTCTAAAAATGACATTTTAATCACCATCACTAATGATAGCTATATTTCAATTTTTTATTTATTATTATATGATCAATCATTCAATGTTATTAGCATAATCTTATTCTTACCAGATAATTATTAGCTTAATTTTTATAATTTGACAACGTACAAGAATCTTGTAAAAACAAGAAAAGGTTTATGTAATTCTTTGTAATAAATAATCTTTTGTTGAGAGCAACTGTTTGATATATACAATTATAGCTATTCATTTCTTTAAAGGAAATAAAAGATAAAAAAAAAAAATTATATACATTTCATATACCTACCAAAACAGAACTGTTATCTTTTTCCCCCTTTTCTTGCTTTATGAGTGAGAAAATGTGAAAGAAAATCCAAGAAAAACAGTAGTGATATAAAAGAGAGAGAGTGTGATGAAATAATAAAAATAGAGAAGGGTATTCTGTGGCTTTGGATTCTTCTGGCAAATCCTGCCTGCCAGCTTCATTTGGACTAGAGAAGAGAAGGGTATGGCTAAATAAGTATTAGAAGAAAAAAAAAATAATCATTTCTTGAAAATTAATTAAAGAAAAATAAAATTTAAAAGGGTAGCTAGTCATTGGGCCAAGGCCTTATCTTGATTTGTTTGTGGGTGAGGGATTGACAGGGAGAGTTTGAGAAGCTGATGATGGAGATTTGGAGAAGGGGCGAGCTGTTAGTGACAGTGATAATCTGCATTCTGGGTTGCATCAATGGTGACACAGATCCAAATGATGGTAAATTGTTTTACTTTACTCTCTTGTTCTCTCTCTCTTCTCTCTCTCTCTTTTTTTTTTTTTTTAATATATATATACTTTTGTGTTTCATTGATTGATTTGGATGTGCTGATCTTTGCCACATCTGCATTTCTTATAGCTCTTTATGTGTTAGCTTCTTCTTTACTACTTGGTTTGAACTGCTGGTTGTGACTTGTTATGACCACAAAAGGTTCCTGTTTTTTTTTATGCATTTGCGGATTTCTCTCTCTCCATTGCTTCTATTTTGTTAAGTATTCTTGGATTTGATTAAAAAGTTTGTTCACTGCTTTAAAAGGCAGATTGGTGTTAAAACTGTGAAGAGCAGTTCTGGGTTGGGGAAAGTGCCTAAAGAATATTGATGGGAATTTAGTGTTTGCAGACTGCAGTTACTGGATGGGTACTTTGCCTTGAATGTCTGCCATTTAAAACAGAATTTTGTGCGTTTAGAGAGAGAAAGAGAGAGGGAGAGAAGGGGGAAACTGAAGTTGAACTGTCACCTTACAGACCAAACTAAAGTTGATGGCAATCATCAAATGTATAGAGATATGCACTATTGCACTTGAGAAGATGTCTATGCTAATTGCTTGCTCGCCACAAGCCTAAACTGCTGATTATTATGTTAAACTCTTTTTGTTTCTGATTTTTGAATAAGTAAAAGCAACTTATTTGGAAAGGGGGAAAATGAAACTTGGGGAAAAGGGAAAGACAGTAGAAAGATATTACACATCCCCAAAATGTTTTGTCTCACCAAACCTTGCTATAACAGAGATTTGGATGGAACCTTTTTTCTGTTTAAAATTGGAAGCTTGGGTCTTTGAAAAGTCCTATTCATTTCTTTCCAATGAGGAAAACGTGGTGAATGATGTTACTTTCTTAATAATTCTACACAGTGATGGATTTTATTTACTTATCCTCAAGGGAATGGTTCAGTGCTAACTGTATTTCCCATGTTACATGGTAGCATCAATGCTTGAAAGAGTCTGAAGACTGAAGTGTGAAATATCTATTCTGAGCGCTATGATAAACCTAGGCATTTCCAGAAGCAGTTACAATGACCATACCTCCAACTTGGGGTATAATTAGAGCTGACGTTGCTGTTGCTCTAGACAAGTACCCAGAATAGTTGCCTTCTGTGAAAAGTTGATTTTCCTAATACCAGATGTAATGATAATTCCATAATCCATAGAGACCTTTACTTGAGATGCAAAAAACTCAATTGATTAGCAAACATCAATAAACAGAGTGAACATATGAGGGATGACGAACCTCAGAATGTACAAAATGATTTTCTGTAAATGGATTCTGTATATGTTGTTACTAACCATTTTATTTCTTCTTTTTCTTCCATTTTACTTCTGTATATATATACATACATATTAAGTTGGCCTTTATAAGTATTAAGTTGCTTCTGTTGTATCAGTTCTTGTTTATTGCAATAAACTATACGAGTTAATTTATCTGCAAAATTAAAGATTTTTCTCTGCACTAATTTTGAGGCAGAAATTAATGTTGTAATGTGCATTCCTTTTATACTTGATTCTTATTTTGTTCTGCAAGAAAGGCAATTGCTTCGGTTAATAACCAAATATAGGCTTGTAGTCCATGTCTAGTCTTAACCAATTGACCTGAGAGACCAATGCTGCAAGAAAGTAGTAAAGTTTTGATGTATAGAAATCTATAATCTTCTAAATCTGCCTTGCACTATTAATGATACTAACATACTTTAGATTGTTAATCATCTTTTTGCATTCTGCTTCTGTTAGTTTTGCTAGAGAGTTAATCAATTATCTTGTTCTCAAGCAAATCATGGAATATTATAGAATGAACTTGCTACATGCTGACAATATCTTACTTGATATTATTCCTTGTTCTATATATTGAAATTAACAAGACTGTCATGGGAAAATTGCAAGTTATCTGCAAACAAGGTTGATGATTATGTCACTAGTAAATGATACATATATCCTATTTGTCACTTGTTGATGTGCAGCTGCTGCATTAAGAGTCATGTTTAGCAGTTTAGGTTCACCGGGCCAGCTATCTCAATGGACCTCAAGTGGTGGTGATCCATGCAGAGAGTCCTGGAAAGGCGTTACTTGCTCAGGCTCACGAGTCACAGAAATGTGATCTTCTATTTCATGTTTAATTCTTTCTGGCATGTTGCTCTCAGGCATTGCCGTAAGCACTGATTCTTTTAATAAATATATTTTTATTGCTTTCTCTCAGAGAATTATCTGGTCTTGGACTTTCTGGATCAACGGGTTACCTGCTTTTAAGCTTGACAGAATTAACAAATCTGTGAGATCAATGGCCTTATATATTGTATTGATACTATTTATATATATGTGTTGATACTATTTATATATATTTATTTTAGATACTGACCTGGTTCGTTTTCTGCAGAGACTTGAGTAATAATAATTTTTCGGGGGGTATACCTTATTTACTTCCTCCGAACCTGACACAATTGTATGCTTCACACAGAAGTTCTATTTATTTATTCCTTTCTTTTATTTTTTTATGATTTATAACAGATGCTCTTTTGTTTGCAGAAATCTTGCCAGTAATCAGTTTACTGGAGATGTCCCTTTTTCTGTTTCAACGATGACTAAGCTTACATATTTGTGAGTAACTTCCAGTTATTCATTCTCTGTTGCCACTTATCCACAGGTCAAAACTAATACCCTTTTTCTTATTGATTCTTTATTTGGGAGGGTAGGAACCTTGCACACAATCAACTTCAGAATCAGTTGAGTGACATATTTGGAAAGCTTTCTTCCATCTCCACACTGTGAGACATTCTTATACACTTCCTTCTGTTCCTTTGTCATATTGTTAAAAGTATCATTTATTTTTTATCTTTTCCTTTGAAAAACTAATCATTTTTTGTTGATGTGCTTAAAAAAATACTTACAACACTTGAGCACTTCATAATTAACGTGACTAGAAAAATATTAATGTTTTGTGAATTTGAAATATCTGTGAATTCTTGTTATGCTTTTCTAAAGATGTTATTTGTATAATTATTGGTTGCTGTATTTGCATAATCTCTTATGTGGGTCTGAAATTTTCTGTGGTGTCAAATTTTTTTTTTCCTTATTGGGTGACAAATTGTGGTAAACACATCAAGCTGGTTTTATAGAATTGAGTGACCACGAGCATCAATTATTTCTATTCCTGCTACAGGGATATCTCCTTCAACCAACTGTCAGGTAACCTGCCTGAGAGTTTTAGCAACCTTTCAAGCATGACTACACTGTAAGTTTCTAATGGATCATCTTCTCTGCTTGCAGTATATAGTATATTGTTTTGCTCTATTTTGATAACTTTATCATTTTACAGGTATATGCAGAACAACCAATTCACTGGCACCGTTGATGTCCTTGCCAATCTTCCTCTTAAAAATCTGTGGGTAGCCTGCATAAAATTAAATTTAGCTGGCACATCATATTATCTTTCCTTCTTATAGTTGACCCACTGTATGGCTGCTCATTATACTTGCATTTGTTTGCCAGGAATGTTGGAAATAATCATTTTACTGGCTGGATCCCTGAACAGTTGAAGGGCATTAATCTGCAGTAAGCATTTTACAGTATCAATAATTGTTCTGATTGCCATTATGTTTTCACAATGAAAGATACTTTTTACAAATTGAGTTATTTTCATCATAGGATGGAGGGTAACAATTGGAACTCGGGGCCTGCACCCCCACCTCCACCTGGTACTCCTCCAGCCCACAGAAACCCAGGTCATAAATCTGGTGGCAATAACAGTCCATCTGATGGTGATTCTGGTAGTGGCAGCAAGAAATCAGGAATAGGGGGTGGTGGCATAGCTGGAATAATCATATCCATCTTTGTTGTTGGGGGGATAATAGCATTCTTCTTTGTGAAGAAACAATCAAAGAGGTCATCTACAGATATAGAAAAGCTTGATAATCAGCCATTTGCACCTCTTTCTTCAAATGAAGTACAAGGTAACCCATATTTTCTGCCTCTTGCAATTCAGTTGAGCATAATTATTTTATCAGCTATATCTTTTGTTTCATTTTGCTCCTTATCCTGTTGTGTCGATAATGAGATTTGTTTGCTATTTTCCATCCTGGAAATGAGGAGAATATATCTGCTATTTAAATCTGTGAACAGCAGAAATATTATGCTTATGAAAACCAAGTTTATATGCAATTGAGTGAGTTGGCTAAACTTCATAGTTGCTGCAAATACTGACAAAAATGCAACTTGAAAATTTTAAATATGCAGAGTACATGATGAGATATTTGAAATGCCAAGGAATTAGTTACCCAAACAAGCAGTTCACTTAATAATGTTAAATTCTTTTATTTCAGTATTGTCTTGTATGGGAACAAATAATCCTTACTCCGTTAGGGTTTGTGATCTTGGTTCAAATAAAGGAAACCTTTTAAATAAATATGTGGTTTTTTTCTAAATAATTATGTGGTTGGAGAACTTTTGATTCATAATATGAATTGTTTTTTGCTGGAGGTTTATGTTTTCCCGTGTGCTGTATTTGTATTGCAGAAATGAAGTCTATACAAACTTCATCCACAGCCAATACAAAGACATTTGATACCTCAGCCTCCATAAATCTTAGACCCCCACCTATGGACCACCACAAATCTTTTGATGAGGAGGATTTTTCAAAGAAGCCTGTTGTTGTCAAGAAACCCGTTAAAGCTCCTGTAAATGTGACATCATACTCAATAGCAGACCTGCAGATAGCTACTGGCAGCTTCAATATTGATCATCTTCTGGGTGAGGGGTCTTTTGGAAGAGTTTATCGAGCTCATTTTGATGATGGGAAGGTATACTTTTCTCACCTGTGAAACCAACTTGAGTATTTCAGTTTGAGGATGCAAAATAGTCTTCTTGGTTTTATGTGCTTCTCTTCACACTTGATGCAGAAGTTTCCTTTCTTTATCACGAGTAATATATCTATTGATAATTATAAGCAAATGATGTGCTTACAACAATGAGAGCATGTCTAAGAGAAAGTGTAGAGTTATGGCAAAATTTATATGCTAAACTATCATATTGTATTTTTGTTATTGAACCTTTGAAGTACTCGATCTCATTCATATGCCCCATGCTTTTGGTAAGGTTTAATATTATTAAAGTTGTAACTTCTCTTTCTTTTTCTTTTTTTTTTTTGACAATACTGTAGGTTCTTGCTGTGAAGAAAATAGATTCATCCACTCTTTCCAATGGCATGTCTGATGATTTTATAGAGATGGTTTCAAAAATCTCTGAGTTACATCATCCAAATGTGACAGAGCTTATGGGTTATTGTTCTGAGCACGGGCAGCACTTGCTAGTCTATGAATTCCACAAAAATGGATCACTGCATGACTTCCTGCATTTGGCAGATGAATACAGCAAGCCTTTGATATGGAATTCCCGTGTCAAGATAGCTTTGGGGACTGCCCGTGCACTAGAGTAAGTTAATAAAAAGAAAATAAGCCTTATTTTTCATTTTTCTGTCTTCTCATTCTCTCCTCCCCAGTTTTTATTATTTGCTGACAGTGAAATAGATGGATACCATGGCTTGTATTACCTGCTTGACAAACGGTAGAGCACCCTACCACCATTATATTAGAAATAACATGGATGTAAACTCCATAGCAACTCATATACTTGCTTGTAATATCAAATGAGGACTGACTTCAGTATTAATATTTGTAGCTGATACAAGTATCCACTAATGCATCGCAGTTTCACCAACATTTTTTAAAAGCTTTAATGGTGAAATTTAGAATATGCATTATGAGGGATTCAACTAATTTTGTTTTGGTTTAATTACTCTGCATCTCTGCATTTTTCCAAATCATACTAAATAGTCCATGCATTTCTAAAATTATAGTATATAGTCCTTATATTTTGCTTTTGTTAGACAATGAGGTTTTTCAGTTCAGTTTGCCCTATTATTTGTCAGTCAAAGTTCAAAAAGTCGACTTTTGATTAAAATATTTATTTTAATACTCAAAATGCCACCTTATTCCACTCTATTGTTTTTCAGCAGTTTCCCTCACTTCGATTCTCTCTCTCTCTCTCTCTCTCACCCTATTTGCTTTCCTTAGATTTTGCATTCTCGAGAGGAAGCAGTGGAGAAGACTAAGGGTGGTATCGGTTCGGTTTGAAGGGTTATTATCAAACCAAATTAATATTTTCGATTTGAAAAATTCTCAAACCAAAACAAACTATTATTATAGCTAAATCGTCTGTTTTAATTTGATTTGCTTCGATTTGAATACCTTCGGTTTGTTGATTTTAAATCAAAGAAATTTTTTTATAAATCGTCATTATTTTATTATAAATTTAGGAGAAAACACTAATAAAGTATTAGTAAAAAAATTTCAAAAAATAATTCAATATTGTATTTTTTTTCAAAAATTAGACTATTTTTATTTATTTTTAGTTAATTTTCATGAATGGTCATTTTTTTAAATTTTAAATTAATATTAGGTTAAAAAAAATGTGATTATATATAAAATAAAATAAAATATATTTAATTGTAATAATAGTAAGAAACAATATATATATATATATATATATATATATATATATATATATATATATATAACTAAGATATTAAACAGAAGAAAAAATGTTCAAACTGTAAACTAAATCAAACCGAGCTTACAGTTTACTCTATTTTTCAAAACAAATCAAATCAAATAAATTGTGAAACTATCAGTTTTAGTTTGATTTGGTTTAATAGGTTCAATTAGTTTAGTTTTCACTCTTAGAGAAGACGATCAAGACTCAAATGGAGCAATGGTGGTGCGATGGAGGTTGTGATTTGATGAAGACGGTGGTTGTAAAGCCGATCGCGGCTGTGGCTTTAAGGATTGCTGAATCTCAATTCCATTTTGTTCCAGTCCATTTTCTTCTTCTTCTTTACTATTATTTTTTAATTTTGTTTTTATTTTTCTCTTCTGTTTCTCCATGAATGTTGAGGATGATTTTATTGTCAATGATTGATTGTGAATCTGGTTAGGAAAGGTGGTGCTCTCCCCTCTTTCTCCATCGTTCGACCTCCCTTGATACTTTGGGGTTGTAGACGCCGAGTTAATTGCGGTTTTGAAATCATCGGTGTAAAGGAGTTGAAGCACGGTTAAATAAATAACAATGGAGCCCTGAGTAGGCGGGATGCCAAATTTGAGAGAGATTAAATTCTTGGCATTGGAGTTGTGATTGTTAGATTCAGTGGCGGAGTTGTGTTGCCAACGGTTGGATAAGAGGGCGGAGAAATACTTGGGCATGGCGGAGAACTTGAGAATGAAGGTAGATCTGGACTTCAGATTGATCATTGACGGAGGAAACTGAATCATCAGCCTCTATGAAAGGAGCTGTGCGGTCGAGAAAAGCCGAAGGATGACGTCGTTTGTGGTAGGATCATTGAATGAGGTGTCGGAGGAGGTGGTTGTGGTGAAGGCGGACGATGAGGAAAAAGTGGATGGGAAGAGAGGATGAGAGGACGTACGGCGAAGCTTTTGAGAGGTTTCTGTGATGGTTTTGTCAGAGAAAGAATCAATGAGGGTGGTTGTGGGGGAGAGGCGCTAAGTGGTGACCGCAGAGAAATAGTGGTGGTGGTGGTGATGATACCAGGTGGGTTAGGAAGTGAGTGAAACTAAAGGGGTGACATGGAGTGAAAATTAAAATGAAAATGAGGGATATTATGGACTTTTTATATTGATTTAATGGATTTTTTAATAGAATGATCTCATTTTTTAACGGAAGCAAAATTCAGTAACATTTTAATATAATTTTAGAAACATAGAGGCCATTTAGTATAATTTGGAAAAATTACAGGGATTTCAGGGTAATTAACCTGTTTCTTTTAGATGTTAAAGACTTGAAATTTTAGCAACTTAGATCGTTGATTTATTCTCTCTATGTTGGATATTCCTGAATGGCCTTCCTGGTATTAAAGACGAGATGTTTTCAGGTACCTGCATGAAGTATGCTCACCATCTATTATTCATAAAAATATCAAGTCAGCAAACATACTACTGGATCCTGAGCTCAATCCTCACCTTTCAGATTCTGGCCTTGCAAGCTTTCTTCCAAATGCAGATCAGGTGATTTTAAACATTTTCGAAATTTTATTGGTAATCCAGACTGGCTATTTCTTTTATAATGCGAAAAATTAGGCTGTCCATGATATGAGCATCACCTAATTATCTTAGTAAAGTCCTACTAAGTGAGTTTACATGCGCATGCATACTGATATGTGTTGTACTGATATGTGTTGGTTGTATCGAACCAATCCTTTTGCGAATTATTTTAGTGTTGATGCTAGAACAGATCATCAGTCTTGTGGTATATGCTGTCATGTTTAAGTTTCTTTTCAACCATGCAGGTATTGAATCATGATGCGGGATCTGGATATGGTGCACCTGAGGTGGCCATGTCTGGTCAATACACTCTCAAGAGTGATGTTTACAGCTTTGGAGTTGTCATGTTAGAGCTTCTGACTGGACGTAAACCATTTGACAGGTGAAATGTTGACATAAGATAACATGATAATCCCTTAGTATCCCTCTCTCTCTCTCTCTCTCTTCCTCTCTTAGTTTGACAGGAATTATTATCTTAATAATATCTAAGAAATAAATTCAGTTGGTTCTTGATCCTACTGCGGAAATATCTTACAGCTCAAGGTCAAGATCTGAGCAATCTTTGGTTCGATGGGCCACACCTCAGCTACATGACATTGATGCTTTATCTAAAATGGTTGACCCAGCTCTCAAAGGGCTCTACCCTGTCAAATCTCTCTCCCGTTTAGCTGATGTTATTGCTCTCTGTGTCCAGGTAGAATACAAGTTTTTATTTTTAGCATGTGTTTCAAATTAGCAGGAAAAAGATAAATAGTATTTAGATTTCAGCTTTGATGCATTATTATTCTTGTTGTGTTGTGGCAGCCGGAGCCAGAGTTTCGACCGCCTATGTCAGAAGTGGTTCAGGCATTGGTTCGTCTAGTGCAGCGAGCTAACATGAGCAAGAGAACAGTTGGAAATGAGCAGGGAGCATCCAGGCAATCTGACAATGCAGACACACCTGATTACATATCTTAAAATGGCAGCAATACTCATGGTTGCTTATTCTGATGTTAAATACAACCCATCGAGTGGACCTCTCATCCCTTATCACTGCGCTTTCGTCAAGTTAATTGAACTTAGAGTTCCAGTTTAGTCTTCTTGGATCGGACACATGATAGAATTAGGAGCCTGATATGACTTGTTAAATATTTCTATGGTTGAGCTAGTTTTATTCTTTTACATTCTATGAAGATTTCTTGTTTTGAGTGCTAAAAATTAGCAGAAGTTTGATTCCATCCCTTCTACTCCCCTTCTACTCACCCTCTGTTTCCGTCTCAACTTGCATGGAACTTTATCTTTGTAAATTCAAACATGTAATAAAAGCTTCGAGAGTGGATTCTTTTTCAAAAATTAGAGGGCTCCAATTTTTCCTGCATTCTTTGTACATCAAACATTTAAACAGATGGTTGCTATGGTATCTTGAACAGTGGAATATCCAATATTTTCTTTTCTCACACGGTGCAACACTAAAAAGGATCAGTCAAGAGTATATAAGAATCATCAATGAGAGAAAATTTCTCGTCTAGTCTATATGAACTATCGGACGAGTCCCACTTCTCAGTTCAGTGAGATGCCTCATCATATGCGAGTGAGATCCACTGAAGCTCATCTAGGCAAGATCAGTTCCACTACTAGACAAGCTCAGCGGAAACTAGCTCCATCAGCCAATTCTGCCACATCTATGGGGGATTCGATATTTATGACGAAATCAATGATCATAACAATTCAATCTTTTTAAGTACCAAATATCATAAAAAGGCAGAAAAGACCGACCATTGAACTCGGATGGCGACTCAAGGTGTACATTGCAAAAACAAAAAAGCACGAGGTCTATGAATTAAGCAACATTTGAAACCCAGGCAACAAAAGATGAAGTCCATGAAATAACTCTTCATTCATTCACTTGGATATTTTTATAGGCAACACCTAATTGTAGACCATGTATTTTGGTGTTGCACTGAACTTCTGGTATCCTTTAATTACTTTGTTCACCGCATCAAGGAAGTCTTTCTCTGTTACTGTCTTTCTCCGTGCTCGAATTGCATACATTCCAGCTTCAGTACATACACTCCTAATATCAGCTCCTGTTAAGAAATCCATATCAGAAAAAACAATAATCTAATCTAACCATGAAAATGCAACATAGAAAAAGGTGTTTCAAAAATTTTAAGTATTAACAATATACTTGTAGCAAAACATAAAACAAAATGTAGAATTCCCTAGGAAACCATCATTACCAGTTGAATTCGGGCAAAGCCGAGCCAAAAGCTCAAATCGGATATCCCTTTCACAGTTCATAGTACGTGTATGGATCTTAAATATCTGTGTTCTACTTTCCAAATCTGGAAGGCCAAACTCAACCTTGCGATCTAATCGTCCAGGACGCAATAGTGCAGGATCTAGCGTGTCAGGCCTGAAACAAGAACACAAGAATTTACACGCCATAATGTTTAAGAATCAAATAGAGGCAAGACACGGCAATTTATGAAAATTTCAGATTTTGCAATTTTATGATAAGTCCGTGGATAGGAAAATAAAGCAAAGGAAAACAAGCATTTGGTTGCACACAGGAAAAAGACTGAGAAAAGAGCACTTTTGCAGAAGAACAAAATCAGCTTAAAATGTCCATCTATTACAAAGATTGCACCAAAAAGTCACATAGTTATCAAACCTGTTTGTGGCCATAAGGACTTTAATGTTTCCACGGGCATCAAAACCATCAAGCTGATTCACAATTTCAAGCATTGTACGCTGTACCTCATTGTCTCCGCCCACACCATCGTCAAAACGTGCACCACCTATGGCATCGACTTCGTCAAAAAATACGATGCATGCCTTCTTTGAACGCGCCATCTGCAGCAAATAACATTTTAGTAAAAAAATAAACTATTGAGGCAACCTGCAATACTATATAATTCATGACAAGGAGAGAAAATATAAATCACTAAACATGCCACAACTTTTAACCTGAAAAAGCTCGCGAACCATCCTTGCTCCCTCACCAACATATTTCTGAACGAGCTCACTTCCAATAACTCGAATGAAACAAGCATCAGTTCTATTAGCCACAGCTCTGGCTAAAAGTGTTTTACCAGTTCCAGGAGGACCATAGCAGAGAACACCTTTAGGAGGATCAATACCAAGCTTGACAAATTTCTCAGGGTGAAGCATGGGTAGTTCAACAACCTACGGCAGATTCGATATATAAAATGAAATTGATGGGTTAGAAGGCAAAAAATTTTCATAAAAATACAAATAATTAAGAAAGGAAGCTTTATATACTTCTCGCATCTTTTCTATCTGCTCCTTACATCCACCAACATCATTATATGTCACATCTGGTTTCTCTTCCACTGTCATCATGGTCACACTTGGATCAATTTTTGGAGGCAAAGGAATCTGTATCTGATATTTATTGCGATCAACCCTGAAATGAAAAGACATGACAATTAATGCACTGGCCACCAATCCAGTGGAATGCTTATGGATATGACTAAAAATTATAAATAGAAGGATGAAGACAAATGGCATTCACCAAAGTTGAGAAGAAACCAGCACAAAATGGTAAAACATTAACAACACTCATTTGGCACGAGGTATTGTCCAAAGTAGCAGTATGCAGTCAAATTCTTGATTCAGAGTATATAAAGAAAGCCTACCCAACACGCATGCCTTCTTCAATGTCAGTTGGAGAAACCTTGTCACCCAGTCCAACAACAAACTGTAATTGAGACGATAAAAATGATATTTAACAATTTGCATGGGAAAAAATCCATAGCTATTCTGTTTTGTAATAAATAACACGGAATGATAATTCCGGTAAAACACAATTCTACCATGTCGGAGGATCAGAAAGAGTGCACGCGTGTGTAATCAGTAAAATAAATGAATAAAGGAAGAAAGAAAAAAACATTATTGCTCAAAAGAATTCCCTTCCCCCTCCATATGCTCCTGTAGTCTTTTTAAAATTCCCAAGCATAAAAAATTAAAAAGAATACCTTTGCAATTTGTTTCACATTTATTACATATTTGGCATCTTCAGTGTTTGGACTTATTATCTTGGTACACCTTGCCACCTGGTCCACAGAAGAAGTCAATGCTCTAGAAAAACATAAGATAACTACCAACTAAACCTCATTGGAAAATACGTACCTGAAGAGGCTGCTCTTCCTGCATCATTTGCTTGTCAGATACAAGATCCCACTGGCTGGGTGCAGCTAAGCCAGTGTCAGACTCCTTGATACCTTACATAATGCAAATAAATAATACAAATATATAATTAATGAACAAAATATATAGATTGGTCAGACTTGGAAGAGTATGCTTCATCACACTTAAGTATATCACACACGTGCACACCTTTAATATACTTATTGGAACTAGCAATAGAATCCAGTTATAACATCAAAAAGCATTGTAGATAATTGGTTGAAATATGCTTCATTCTTAGGGAAAACCTTAATCACTTATAGAACAAGTTGTCAGCAAGTCGCAATCAAACAGCAAAAGAAGAAACATATAATATATTGAATTTACAGTTCCTAAAGGTTCTTAAAGTTATTCAGCATAAAGAATAGAATATGCTATTTACAAACAACCAACAAACAGAGAGCAGAAAGGAGAAACATACCACATAAATCATTGACTTTCTTAGCCATTTCTTTAATTTCCTTCTCAGCTTTCTTAATGCTATTAGAATATGGTCCTAAACCCTGCACAAAAAATATTTTGTTCATATAAACGAAGTGTTTTTTTTAATCGGTAAACCCTGCACAAAAAATATTTTGTTCATATAAATGAAGTGTTTTTTTTAATGGGTAACCAATATATGTTAAAACTGAAAAAGAGATCAAGATTCAAGAGTAACATTAGACACACCCAGCAAGAATCTAGAATAAGCATGTAATAAACAATAAAATCTAACACTTGCGAAAAAATTAATAATCCAATTACCAGCAAATAATAAAAAAACAAAACCATAAGAAATCACTCAGTTTATTATGAGTATACTAAAAATGTTAAAACCATAAAGTAACAGTAAAAAATCAATTAAGCAATTGAATAGGAGGTTCATGAGAGGTATTAGGGTTTCGAAAAAGCAAAAAATTGCAAAGACATAGAGAGGTTACATAAGTTTTGAGAAGAGCAATATCGTCCTCATCGAGAGGACGAGGGTTCTTCTCGTCCTTGATCTCATCCTCCGGCTCCGGTGCCATTTCAATTTTCCGATTGGCTTCTTGGATACTGTTTTTTCTTCCTCGACAAGGAAATAGTGGCAGAAAACAAGAAAGCGAGTCCAATTGGTCTCGCACGTTCTTTTTCTTTGTTAAGACTCATAAACCCATTGGGCCTGCTACTTAAATAAAGAAATTATTTTTCCTTGTTTGGTATTTAGAAACAGAAAAAACAGATTATTGTTTTTTAAATTACTCCATCTGACTCGTAATAAGTGATCTTTTAGAGAAAAAATTTTGTCACAAAATATTTGATGTTGTAAAAGTTATAAGAAAAAAAAATTTGTAACTTACCAATATTACACTTATTTTGAAAAGTAGCATCATAAGGAAAGTAAATAAACATATTAAATGTTATTTTCTTAATTTGTTTATTTTTTTTAAAACATCACTTATTATAAAATGAATGGAGTATAAATTAATAAAAAAAATCAGTAATTATTTATTAATCTCCAAATTTGATAGTTATGAGGGTAAAATATCATTTTATTTTTATTTTTCAAGCCCCACAGTGAAGCGGGAAGAACAAAAGCTTGGACTGCCAAATATGTTATTAGCTTCAGTGGTTGTTCGGTAAAATTAGGGATAGAATGAGAAATTTTTATTTTTTGTGGAGATTTGTTCCGAACGGGTGAGAATTTTTCGATTTGTCTCCCCATGGGGACGGAGATGGGAAATATTTTTTCCCTGTTAGCGGGGACGAGGAGTGTATTCCCCACCCCGTGAGGATCTCCATCCCCATCCCCGTGGGGACTCGTTATTATTCTTGGTTAATTATTATATTTATTTAATTATTCTTTATATAAAATTATATTAATTAATAATATATATATAAGGAATAATTTGTTTAATAAATAATTCTTATGAGATTATTAGATTTTATTGAAAGCACTTATTAGATTAAATTTGTTCAAGTACTTATAATTTAATATATGCTGAATTTTTAATATTTTATTAAAAAATATTACTAAATATTTTTGATATATTAAAATATTTATATTTTAATTATGTTTGGTTGATGTTTTGTGTTTGAATTTATTAATATTTTCTAAATAATTTTTTTTTTATATTTTTAGCTATTATTTATGAATTTTATAAATATAAATAAATTTAGTAATATAAAATTTAAGCGGGGAACGGAGATCCCCACAAAGAACGAAGATCTCTACGGGAATGAGGATGGGGACTAAATTATTCCCGTATGTAAAATAGAGACGGAGATGGGATTTCCCGCTAAGGCGGAGGTGGGGATGGGGATGGTTCCCCCACCCTGCCCCCCCCGTCCCGTCCCGTCCCGTCCCATTGCCATCCCTAAATAAAACTATAAGTAATCTTTTTTATTTTTTACTTCAACATTTATATCATGTTTATTTGATTTTAATTAACTGTTAAATAATTAAATAATTATTATTTATAAAATAAAAATTTTTACGATCTGATTTTTTATTTATTTTAAATTTTATTACGATTTGCTAAACTAATTTTAAATTTTTTTAGCATTTGGATATATATATATATATATATATATATATATATATATATATATATATATATATATATAT
>CANXYC010987955.1:0-10460 GCA_948193065.1 Aleurites moluccanus
AATAAGTCCTACAAACTTCCAATTAAATCCCTCCTATTTATTTCCTTTTGCAATCAAGTCCTATTATTTTTCTAACCCAATTGAGCTATTTTATTTTATTTATTTATTTTATTATCCTCAATTTATTTTTCCCAAATAATTTATTTACAATTAAACACACCAATTAAATCATATAACATTATATAACAATCAATCACATATGTAACACATCAATTAAATCATATAGCACATATAACAACCAATCACATATAAACACATCAAATTAATCATATAACACATATAACAATCAATCACACGTAAAACACCCCCTAACTCCAAGTAGGGTTTAGGTGCTAGGGTTAGGGTCTCCAATTAGGGTTTAGGTGCTAGGGTTTCGC
Organism: Aleurites moluccanus; assembly: GCA_948193065.1. Classification (NCBI taxonomy): domain Eukaryota; kingdom Viridiplantae; phylum Streptophyta; class Magnoliopsida; order Malpighiales; family Euphorbiaceae; genus Aleurites; species Aleurites moluccanus. Next base: position 378 of record CANXYC010987955.1, read on the forward strand.
CTAGGATGTTACAAAAGGAGCTAAGGAAATCAAAGGGGGAGAGCTTGAAGATTTCGGCCACTTGGTGTCATTGAGGTAAGAATGTGTTTTGTTGGTTATTATGGTTCCATTAGATGTTATTTAGGTTGAATTGAATGGGTTTGATGGTTAATTCCGTCAATTGATGCAAATTTGATGAAATCCCTAAATTGGTTGGCTATTTTGAAGTTGTATGAAATGAGTTGTTGATTTAGAGTTCATTTATGTTAATTGATGTTAGAATTAGTCAATTCGATGTGTTTAGGCAACTAATTGATGGTTTATTTGATGTAGAATTGAATTTGGAACCAAAGTGTTCTATATTGGCTATTTGGGAAAATTGGTGGAATGGGCTTGTGCAAAAGTGATTTGGAGGCTTAGGTGAGTTTACATTGCATCATTTAACATGCCTAAGTGATTGAATTGTCGATTTGAAACCTTTGGCAAAAATCACACTTTGGCCGAACCACTTTACTATTCATTGCCTTTGAAATTTTGCTTATTTTGCCATGTTTTCCTAGCCAATTTGATCCATTTGAAATTTGTTTAATTGTGCTTATTGATGCCTATACTTTGTTTGCCAATGTGACTTTGTATTGATTGAATTGGGCAAGTCAAATTTGTACCAAAACCTAGCCTATTGGCTTGGCATTGTATGCCCACTAAGTGTTTGATGAAATGCCTAGTTCATTTGCCTTTAGCCTATTGGTTTGTATGCCATAGACTTACCAATTGAATTCCATTGTCGCCAGCGACGTTGGCATGCCAATTGACCTACTATTTTCCGCTATCAAACCAACTTTTGTTTTCTGTCTTTCCTTATTGCTAAACCCTTTATCATTGATTGTATATTGTATACGGCATTGCCATTGATTATATTGATTACTGTACTGATTGATACCGAACTGATTGTTATTGGACTGGATGATATCTGGATGCCATTGTTACTTATGGTAACCCTCATTATTGACCCTAATATGACTTGGCAGAGCTACCGATCTGACAGGATAGTGAGGAAATACTGTCGGCGATGTGCATATTGTATTAGTGATACCCTAGCTAGGAGGGGTTATGGTCCTAGCTATAAGGCCTGATCAGCCTTATGCTTATTGATACAAATATAATACTAGAGACCTACATGGTCCATACTGATACGAATTACTGGAGATTGTATGATTGTTTTTCATACAGTCCATCCCTTTATTTGTCTTTCCATATGTTACCAAGCCTATTTGATATTCTTTGGCTTTACTGTACCTTGACATTTATACTGTATACTGTTATCCTATTGACTGATACCATTGTTTATTTGATGCCTATTACTTATTATGATGCATGTAAATTCACTGAGTATTATCTATACTCGCTATTTCATTATTTACCCATTTCAGGAGAGGATTAGGTTGCAGAATCCAATCATTTGTCTTATGTGGATTTTTGCTTCAGACATTCTAATGTATAAATATTCCGACATTATGTATATTTATTTTGGTGTTCATTATCTAGCTGCTTTATGGGGTATATATGAGTTAGCTAGGAAATGAACATATGTATATGTATTGATAATGATATATTAAGTTATATGATGATGCATGATATGATATTTAACTGTTATAGCCAATTGCAAAATGATTACAGAATGCATGATAGAATAACAGAATGAATGGTAACTAATTAAAATGAATAATATATTAAGGTTTATAGATTGTGCATGTGATACTGGGTTCAACGTTGTCGGTCGCCATTGGCATCTCCCGTACCCTAGGACAGTCACGATTTGGGAAACCGGGTCGTGACAGCTACTTAGTGCCTGACCTCTGTCTCTGCCCCTACCAGGAGCCTCTCTGACCAAATTCTTACTCATATGCATCGTAGGCTGAGTAACTGAAGGAGATGGTTGCTGATCACCCCACAAAGGACATCTGCTGATAAAAGTGACCATGCTACCCACATTATAGGCAAGCACCCGTATGACGCCGGCACTCCCCTCCGTGCCTTTTACCACGGAAACTGCAAATAGGCACAATGGACATCTGTGCAGCAGGTCTCAAAGAACCCTAAGAATATGCAGGTGTTGACTGTACCAGAGTTCCCTTACTCTGTGTCCTCCTCCTCTGACTGCTATACTGGAATATATGATCAAATCTGGGTACTGGTTCACTTTGTCTAGGATGGGAGCTGCTCTCCCCTCTCCTAACCTGTGATCCTAGTCCACCTTTCCTCTTCTAATCCCTCTTTGCTCTCTCAGATTTGTATGTCTCTCCCATATGATTAGCCTTGTCGATAACAGTAGTCAAAGATGTGAACTCTATAGACAGAAGAGCATTATGAAGTGAAGCATGTAAACCCCTCCTAAATCTGATAAGCAAATCCGCCTCAGTAGGAGCAATCTGTGTAGCATACCTACTCAGCCTGATAAATTCCTTTATATACTCCTTTACTTACCTATTTCTTGCTCAAGCTATTGAAACTGTATCAGATTTTTGGTCTTCACCCCTTATGTTAAAAACTCATCTATCAATCCCTGTCTGAACTTAGCCCAGGTAGGAGGATGCTCACCATACAGTCTAGGTTCCATCAGTTGAGAAAACCATGTCCATACTTTCCCCTTCAGCAATAATCCCACTAGCTTCACTCCCCTGATATTAGAATAAGGCAGTATCCTAACTACCTTCTCAACCTCCTCAAGAAAATCAACTGGCTCATCACCTCTATCTCTCTTAAACTCCAGAAAATCTAGCTTCAGAAAGCTAAATAGGGATATTCTTCCCTCATCCATAACTCGGCGGCCTCCCTATATAACAGGCTCTCCAGGAACCACAATTGGCTGTACAGGAGCTAGTGCCACTGGTACTGCATCAGGTGCAACAGAGGGTGGCGCTGCTGCTGAAGCTAGTGGTGGCGGCATATTTTGACGTTCTTGCCTCAAATCTGCTAATTCTCGATGTAACTCCATCATCCCTCTCATCATCTTTAATCTCTTCGGGTCATCACCCCGTTCTGTATCCTCTATAGTCCATCGGGATCTGGACGAACCCTCTGAAACTGAAAACTCTCTTACTAGAGACTCATTAAAGGCTACCTCTGCCTCTTTGGTATCCCTATCTCTATCGTCGGACATCTTTATAAACTGTTAGAAAACATAACACATACTTAGCATATTACAGAAACGCAGAATACTAACACACATTAGACTAGACGATATAGGAATTCCTATGCTCTATGGTTTACTTAACTCTACCCATACTGTACTTAATTCCTATTCCTCTGTAATCTAGTTACTATTCATCTGTAACATATGTTCTGATATCTATAACCCAGAGCTCTGATACCACCTCTGTCACGACCTGATTTTCGATCGTGACGATTCTAGGATGCAAGAGATGCCAATAGCGACCAGCACCTGTAGAACCCAGTATCACATGCCACTATCTATAACCATCAATCTAATTATCAATTTACTTAGTTACTATTTATACTGTCATTCTGTAATCTGTCTGTAATAATATTGCAGTTGGCTATTAACATACATCATAACATATCATATCATTACTCTTACTCCATAATAAGTCATACATACATGTTCATAAACTAACTAAACCATACATAACCATGGAGCAGCTAAATCATGAACACACAAAAATATATTGTATTTAATATAATTACATTGCTATCAACACCGCAGAAATCCATAGAGTGTCAAGAGTCGAGATTCTGCTACCTACTTTGCATTTAAAAATGGTGAACAAAGAAAAGAGTAAGGATATAAGATACTCAGCGAATCTAATATGCATCACCAATAACAGTAATTTGGATCAATAATAACATAAAATAGAGGAAGTAATAATGACAATCTATTCAATAAAATCATAATACAAAATCAATTATAGGGAATGACAGTAAGGTCAAAACTTATATCAAAGGAATGGTATCACATGGGTAAGATAGATATAGGGCCATGAAACACGTAGACTATGTGTAAACACAGAATCAATCTCATATCAATAAACATAAGACTAATCAGGTCTTATGGCTAGGACCAATAACCCTTCCCAGCTAGGGTATCAATAAACAATGTGCATATTGCCGACAGTATGTACCCACTACCCTGTCGGAGCGGCAGCTCTGTCAAACCACATCAAGGTCAATACAAGTATGAAACATGTCATTAGATACCATTATACACAATGATATCACCAAGTAACAATATCTCAATATCAATAATTTCAAGTAGCAATTTAAACAATGGAATGGTAATAATCAATAGATATGCAATGGCAATTGGTTTGGTAAACAACAATGGAATGGAACATAGGTTGGTCATACATAAGCAAAATGTTGGCACAATTGACATGCCAATGTCGCTGGCGACAATGGCATTCAAATGGTAGGCCTATGGATGAACAAGTGATAGGCCTATGACAAAATGAACTAGGCATTTTATCAAACACTTAGTATACACTAAAGAATGGACAATTTGGCAAGGATTGGCTGCAACTCCAACATTGCCCCAATACACACCAATAACTCACAATCAAGGAAATATAATAGGCATTTATTAACCAACAAATAACATCATATAATGGATCAATTATGGCATGAAAATCAAGTGAAATACAAATTCAAGGCATGAATAGTACTATAGGAATTGGCCAAAAAGGGGAAAAATTGGAGGATTCCAATCAACATTTCAATGCTATAGACATGTAATTTGATGCATATTAAACTCACCTAGCACTCCAAATTGCCTTGGAAATTTGATTTTCTGCCTATTGCTTCAAAGGAGGAAAAATGGCAACTTTGATAATCTTGATTTCCTATAACAAATTAATCACAAATTAATCATCCATTAGACTCCAATTAACATATTCTAAGCTTAAATAACATAAACCAATACAAAATCACATAGCTAAAATCAAACAACTTCGCTTAGGGTTTGAAAATAAGGGAAAAGTGTTCAAATACATCAATTGATGCAATCAAACACAAAACCCATCTAACTCATCATCTAAATCATCTAAACTAACCATAAAATCAAACAAACTAACTTGTTACCTCTTAAGGAGATTCCACCTAAAATTTCCTTTCAATTATTCCTTGGTCTCCTTTGTGATTTCAAGTGAGAAATTGATGGAAATGGAAGAAACAAGGTTGGTGTTTAGGTTTTCTTTGGTTTTTCTTTAGGAAAATTGTATGGAAATGATGGAGAAATGGTGGTGATGGTTCGGCCAAGATGGAGAAGAAAGAAGAAGATGAAGAAAATTGGCTAAGGCATGCTTATATATTAAGTCATTAATGGCAAATTCCATTTTAGTCCTTAAACTATCATGTAATTATACTTTGGCCCCAACTTCTTCTATAATTTATTCTGACAATTCTGTTGAAAATTAAATTTCAAAGTGGGGATTCAAAAGCTTATTTTATTTATACTTATTTATAAAAATAGTTTCAGAGCCATTTTGAAACTCATACAGTCCAATTCTACTATACCCCCTCAAAGTTTCATTTATTTATAATTTTTCCATCACTTAATTTTTCAGTGTTCCTAAATATTTTTCACCTCTTTCTTTTTACCAAAATTACATATGCATATGTATGGTCATTTATCCCTTGCTCAGAATCAGAAATTCATCTGTTGACTAGACTATTATTTTCTGGGCAGTGTTTTTGACACCGACGATTTCCGAAAAAGTATCTCATTTTCATTCTAACCGTGTCTCTAAAATTATTTCTAGTCATTTCAATGATTTCAAACTAATAACTAAGAACTATATCATTCATTTAAAGATAAGCCTTTCTAGGGTATTATAGTTTGGGAATGGGCTTATAGTGATGTTTGGTCTTGTTTTTGGTGGAATAATATCACCACTATCCACCAGGTCTTGGATCTTATGCCTTAAGGTTTTGCACATGTCTATTTTGTGCCCCATGCCTTGGTGATATTCACAGTACTCATTCATATTCCAAGTTCTAGGCAAAGGATTTAGATGTGACCTAGGCTCCAAAGGCTTGACCAAATTCGACTCCAAGGCTTTCTTGTACACCATGACCAAAAGCAAACCCAAATCAGTGAAAGTTCTTCTTTTTAACCTCATAAGTTGTTTGTTAAAGATGGCAAACACTTCCCCAATTTTCTGATTGGAGGCAGTGCTGTGGCAATGGTTGGCATTTTTTCTATACCTTGAGCTTGAGCTTGACTCATCTTTGGTTTGTCCTTTTTGGATCAAATCCTCTACCTTCGATACGGTGGCAATAAGGGCTTTGAAGTCGGGCAAGTATTGAATCTAGAGATGGATTTGATAACCCGGAAGGAGGTTCTTGACAATGATGTTAATCTGCTCTTGCTCAGTGGGCCTATTCATCATTTGGGTTGCCTTGGCCATCCATCTAGTAAGGAAAGTGGAGAAAAACTCCTGATGATGTTGCTTGTTATCTCTAAGTTCCTCCTAGTAATATCTACTTCAACATTATAATGATATTGCTTGTCAAAGGCATTGCATATGTCATCCCAGGTTCTATTGAAGTTGGTGTCCAAATCAACTAACTACCTCATCGTAACACCGATAAGTGATTATTGGAACAATTGAACAAGGAGCTAATTGTCCACCCCCAAAGGATTCATAGTCCCCATATACATCCTTAAATGAGTCTTAGGGTAAGTGGTGCCATCAAACCTATCCATACTAGGCATTTTCAACTTTGGAGGGACCCTATAATTCAAAAAGAGGGTAAGAGCATCAACATCAACCAAGTCTTCATGCTTTATGATGTTTATGAGAAGTCTCTCTATAGCTTCAAATTTTTCCATCATCTTTTTGGAGTTGGTCGGGTCTAAATTCTCTCCCCCACAAAAAAGATTTAGAGAGGAGGAAGGAGTAATGCTAGTTGTCAGGTTGATAGCTGGTGGAGGAATAGTAACTTCAGGAGCATTCCCATTATTTGTTAGATCAATAACAGGATTTGGAGGAGCAGAGGAAGACACATTTGGGGCACTGGCTTGGAGAGTGCCCATTCCTTGATTCATTGTCATTTTCACTTCATTAAGGATAGACTGGCATAGTGCATCAAGGGCATTATTAAGGTGTCCCTATTGGACTTCCAAGACAGTATTAAAGTTGTCCTCTTGCTTCTTTAGTAAGGTAGCCAAAAGTGTTGCGATAGCATCCATGTTAGGTGTTTGGTTCACCATTGGTACCTTTGAAAGAGAAACACTTGAGTCAGGTCACTGTGGTCCTAACAAGGCTTATGGTGGAAAAGGATTCCATTATGTTCAAGGATTTAGGGTTCAAAACTTTGGGCTTTGATGGGTTTAAAACTTTTGGGTCTACCATTAACTCTTTGGTTCTTAGTCCATAGATCATGTATGCATGCATATGTATAAGAAAATTATTTCATAAGCATATGTTCAAAAGTTTCTCTTTTATTATGGGTCATGAGACCTAGGGTCCGGATCTAAGTTCATTACATGAAATGGGTTTGGGTGGTTTAGATATTAGGTACCCATCACATTAGAGTCGTGATATACCTAATCACATATAAAGCAAAGAGTTTCGCGTGGGTCCAATAATACGACTGCTCGTTACACTTTAAAAAGATTGAAGATTCGTCACGGGGTGGATACTTTTGTAATTTCCCAACATACTTAAAAAGATTTGTCGGATCAATGCTACTCGTAATCCAAAAGCTTAACATTGTAATTGGTGGTTTATTTAGCGATGGAAATCCCAGTTAAACTAAGCCAAGTAAAAAAAATAACCAATTGATAGCCCACTTATTTTTTCTTTCAGAAAAATAATTTATCCCCAGTGGAGTCGTTAATTATGAGGCCTTGCCTGAGCACCTCGTCCGGTCCACTTGGAATCAGAATGCTCATCATGGGTGATTTCTCATGACTGTGATGACATCGTGCCTTTATTATAAATTTATTTTTATTTTGAACTTGAACCAGGGAGTTGCCACCTTAAGTTATTTTAGTTAGGAAACTTTAAGGAAAAAATCCATTTTTGACTCCAATCTTTATCCCAAAGGAAAAATGCACTAGACCTTTGAAACCAAAAGGGATTCAGGGGCTAGGTTTTTAGTTAACACTTGGCTCTTACGCTTAACTTTGATTTAAATGATTTTTCATGAGCAATTTAAGAATGGCATTTATATATAAATAAGTAAATAAAGCAATAAAAGAATTATAGCAATTAAATAAATCATAAAGTAATAAATAGATTAATTCTTACAATTAAAACAACCAAAACAAAGGATATCAACTCTATCCCTTATGGGTTCTAGGTTGATTACACATTCCCTAAATAAGTTAAAGCAAAAAAGGGAAAATAGTATTTTATAGCTTTTGGATTCGATGCTTCTAAAATAAGCTTGCCTACGCATGCCTTTCAATAGGAATCAAAATCCGTGTAGTTCACCCTTCTTGCAAAGGGATTAGTATGATTTTAAACCCAATTTATCATGTTTTGTTTGTTAGGTGCTTTTACTGAATTGAAAAGAGCAAGTTTAAGGATTATACCTTTAGTCTTGGTCTTGGAGGAGGCGGCAGTCTTAAGGCCTTTTCGAATTTGAGTTCCACTTTGAGAAGTGATAGAGATGATCGGATCGCCTCCTTGGAGCATGATTCCTCTTGGTAGAGGGATGAATTAATTAATTATTAAATGTTTGGAGGAACTATGCGCCTTAATTTTGTCCTTCTTTAGCTCAAAGAGAACTAAAGAAAATAGGAAAGTAGGTATAGGAGGGAGAAAAGAGTGAAATCAAATAGTGAAAGCTCAAACTAGGTGATTTTGGTGTGATTTGGAAGGTGGAGGAAGCTCTCTAATAATAATAAAGGCTTAAGGGGTCTCGTTTCATCATTTCAAGATGTGGGATTTGATAAAAAAGGTGTCAAGTATGAAGCTGTCACCGGGCAAAAGGGGAAGTGCCACCGGAGGGGGGAAGGGGGGGGCGGCACCTAGAAGGAGTTTAGGAAACAGAAAATACTATCGCCCCTAAGGTAGAGCGACATAACCCCTTACCTAAGATGATGCTGCCCCCTAAAGGTGGTGGCAATACCCCCCTTTGAGGGTGGCAGCCTGTACCTAAAACTTGTCTTGTATTTTTTGAGTCCGTCTGTGAATGGGTCGGGCTCTGGTTAGTGTCGTTGGACTTGGCAAAAGGTCGAAGGGTGTAAAAAATCAGTGTTAATAGTGACAAGATTCTGTTTTCATACTAGGTGCATAACCTGCAACAACTCTGTGGCATTAGGTAGCCTCTCAACATCTTAGACTACTGACTTTTAACTTGTCACGACCTAACTCGAGAGTCGTGACGGTCCTAGGGTACGGGTGATGCATAAGCGACAAGTACCATGAAGAACCCAAATCAACTATCTATATGGCATGCATTACAGTAACAAACTCATTATAGCTTCATAAATTCATAAAAACTTGGGCAGCATCTCCTTTGTATAAGGATTATGCCCAAAAAGAAAACATACAAATATAACACTTCTATAAACATTTCACCAATTATCTCCAACCATGGATCCCTCTGGATCTTCAATACCAAATCCATAAATACTTAATTAAATCTCAATCAATATCCACAAATATATCTCTTATATAATACTATATAAATTGTCACAGCCCAACTTAGGAGCCATGACGGTCCAAGGGTATGGGTGATGCTTATGCTACCAATACCACGAAGAACCCATTAATAAAACTATATGGCATGCATACACAAATAAGCTTAATATAGCTTAAGCAATACAAACAAAATCGGGCAGCATCCTCTATTTAAGGAGCATGCCCTGGCTAAAAACATATTAAAAACACTTCTATAATCAATCTCATCCAAATCAAATCAACAGATCCCTCTGGATCTCCAAAATTCCTCAAACTCATCCATAATTCAATATTCAGCACAATCTCAAATATCAACAACCATATATAGATATTAACTTGCATTCCAAGCCAAGGACTTTATATACAAATCCAAAATGCAACAAACATACCTAACAAATACATGCCAACTAAATACAGTACCATGGAACTTTAACTATATACTTTATTTACAATA
>CANXYC010987989.1:0-115476 GCA_948193065.1 Aleurites moluccanus
GGTTTAACCGTTTCATTTTTTTTGGGACAAAAAAAAACCCCCCAAACACCCCCCCCCCCCCCCCCCCACCCCACCACCACACCCACCCCCCCCTCTTTCCTTCCACCTTTCATTCCAGGGTGTCAAGGTGCTCCTGGCTCATAGCAGGACAGCAACTCAGCACCAAAAGCCAAATTTGGCATTCACTTGATTTTGGCCATGGACTTGGTCACTCAGGTTCAAGATGTTCTAAAGCGACATGACCACCAGGCCGAGGACTTGACGCAAAAAACTTCCCAATTCAATTGAGCTAAAAATGAAAATTTGATTTCATTATTACTTGTGGACTTTTTGGGCTTTTCTGTTGTTCCCCTTGATTGGGGTGATAAAAGTAGTTAATTGTCATTTAAAGTGGCTTGACTTGTATCATGATGATGGAAAATGATGGCCACGAGACACCCCTGGAAGAACTAGGGGTCGCCCATTAAGTCGATTGTTATGCTAGCCTTTAAGAGCAATCAAGTGAGTGCTGCCAAACATGATTATGCTCTGTAGAATAAACAGGTCTAAAACACCATCTAAGCCCCCCAATTTTAAAGTTGATCACACATCAGCTACATCCTTTTGAGACAGATACTGAAATACAAGAAAGAAAGAATGAAAAATAGAAAAAAAAAAAAAAAAAAGAGATTTGAGAAGGTGATAATTTAAATTTGTCGATGGATTCCAAAGTGAGGTATTTACATCCAATATTTGAATCGGTGTTCACCATTATTCCTGTCATTATTTACAATTACATGACATTCATGTGCACGCCCATGCCCTTTTTTCTTCCCTCTGAAGAATAACTAGGCGGCAGGGCAGATACCCATCCACGGGAACATCCTATACACAACTATCTAACTTGAGCAAAGAATGGTGGTGAAGAAATCATATACTTACAAATATAAAAATGCGCAAATAATTAATGGATGGAAGATTCCCTTTTCTTGATATTGACTTCAGGGAGAAGATTATTGATGCTGAACCCCAATCAATCACCTCTCTAACTTTTGATATAGGTCTGCAAGTGCACGATAAAGAATTGCTGCAGCAGGTGGCCTTGGTAATGAGCCAAGTAGTATATCCGATGCACTTAATGACTGGCTCCCATAGAATCTGGAATTTTCTTTTGAGCGTGTGGTTACAACACTTCCTTCAAGTGAACATCCAACAAATGCTCCTGCATGTTCAACAATTATCTTGTAAAGAACAATCATAATGTAATAGGAAGGATGAGATATTTAGGTGAGCTCAAAATTTTTCTTATCCCATTTGGGGAAACATGAATGTGAAAAAAAATTTAAGGAAAAACAAAAGGCAAAAAAGAAAAAGGGTTTTATGCTGTTCCATAAAAAGCACGACCTTTTTAACAGCTAAAGAAAATAAAAACAAAAGACTGTATTCAGGTCAAGTATAATTACATCCTGAAATTTCAAAAACATCACACTGCTTCAACTGAAGGAATAATATTTAAGACAATAATAAGTACCTTTACTGCAGCTGTATGTATAACAAGCAGCATAACCACCATCACCAGCTCTCAGATCAGCTTCAATTGCCCGTCCAATGACACCAACAGCTGCACTCAGACCGGCACCGAAAGAAAGATGTGCATTGCCACAAAATGTCTTGACAGCATCATTAGTTCTCAATATAATAATGAAATCTGTCAATTCACCTCCAGCCTGCAAGAAAATGAACACCTTAATAATAGAACCAAATACACACCTAAAAATATTCCAAAAATGTACAAAAACTAAAACTAATATTAGAAGATATACTCCGGGACTTCATTGAGTTGAGATAAAAAACATCAAGCAATTTCTTGCATAAATAATTGGAATATAAACCAAAAAAAGCACAAGGAAAAAAAAAAATTCTCAGAGCGAGTATCAGCTATATGAATTTCTCTATGACGTATACAGTCAACAATGTGCAAAAATCTAAGGCAAGAATTGACAATCAATTGTTTACTGGCCACACCAAAATGCAATCAGTTAGTAATCCTGAAGGTGGAAATAAACAAAGTATTATGAGTATGAATCATGTTCATCTGTTGGTTGGAATCGGTAAAGAGAAAACCAATGAATTTAACAGTAAAACTACAATGCTAAAAAAAATGATTTTCATTTTCAATTACAGTATGGAAGCAAAATCAAAGTTAAAGACCACATAATCACCTGAGCTCCCCATCCCATGCCAAATGAAGATATAGCAGAGGGCGGAGACCATGAGCCATCTTCTCTGCGGGCAATTACAAGCCCAGTTCCAACATTATATGTAACCATCACCCCGACTTTCACAATTGTAATTATTGCAAGGCCTTTTGCTTGTCGTAGAATGGCATCTGGAATTGATTTCTCAGGTTTTAGACAAACTGCCTGATAAAGGAAACGCATCAAGTCAGAATTTAAGAGGTTGCAGGAAGGTTATTTGGCTACATATTTCTCCTGCACCTTATTTTTTATCAGTCTCCCTGCCTCCGTTTATACACACATCTGCTCCTTTTACAGAGGAGAAAAGTATACTTTTAAGCTAACACAAGCAATTCCTAAATAAGAGGCTTCTTAAATTCCAATTGAACAGAAGCATGTAGCGGACCTAGTGGTAAACCTCAAATTATAGCCTATTCATTCAATGACTTCTAGAGAATTTGCAAAGCAAACAGCAATGAGTGATAGAAGTAAAAACAGTGCATCAGATCTTAAGTCTAACCTTTTTATAGCCCTGAATTGTGTTTGTTGCCTTATAAATCTCATATTCCATGGATTGTCCCCATGGAAAATTCACCCAAGATCTCAAAGTACTAAGGTCCGTCAAGTCATGGGTTGGCAGCTGAGCAGCATGACTTACTTGGTCCATCAGGTATGGCTGGACAGTCTCAAGACGCACACAACATACATCACAGACCCGTTGAGGATCTGCAATACGAAACTTTGCTGGCATCAAACTTCTTCCTTTGGAGCACTCGCCACAAAATATTCCTCCACAAAACCTGCAGTGATGCCTGGAGCACATGACTGGATGAAACCGCACACCACATAGCATGCAAGCAGAGGCAGCACTATCAGCCAACCATTTTGGTGGCTCAACTTCAAGAATCTCCCTCACATTACCAAAATTGGCTTCTGTGAGAGTTTGAGCCATCTCTTGCCAGGCTTGCTCTAGTAGATGGCTTGATATCCACGAGAAATTACACCCATGAATATCACCTGAAGCAATAGCACTCATTTTACCACGAGCTGCAAGTAACATTTCTACTATCACGTCCCACATGGTCAAATCCTTCTCTTCCCCAAGGCACTGATTCCAACCCATGTCACCATCAGGAAAATAACCGCCGTTCGAATGAAAACCTCTGCTCCACTCTTCATGATCACTTCCTGACATGGGTGGAACAGAAACAGGTATCCAAACCCCAGTCTCTTCAGAAAGTGGTGAGTCATAAAAGAAATATTTCCCCAGCTTTTGGTCACTTGATTTTGTTCCTTTCTTCTCATCGTTACTAGGAACATTTTCTCCATCTCGAACCATTCTTTGGGACCCAAGTCCTATAGTGGAGGCAGAATCATAATACTCTATAGAACTTTCAAGCCCTCCATTACCCTGTTTATCATCATAAAAATATAGCAAATATCAAAAAAATAAATGAAGATGGGGAAGCTGGTAAAATAATTGCAAGGAGGAGAGGTTAACATATTATATCAAGTTTTTCTTTCCGACTTCAGAGTAAATGACTAACATCTGTATGCTAGTGTTGGGAACTAATGATGTCAATGCTGATACTACTTGTGAATTCATGTTTTGCAAGAATTTTTGATAGATAATTTTTTAAGCGCTGGTTTAATGTTCTTTCAGGATAAATTGATACAACAATAAGTGTAAAGGAAATAATTGCTTCCAATGGATTCAATTGCATATAGCAAAGCACACTCTAATTCAATTTAAAGTTTTCCCAGATACTTGGTTCTCATCAGTGAAGTTTCAAGGCAGATTTTAAATCACTGAACCAGATTACAAAATTGATTGTGTGGTAATGATTTAACATTGATTTCACACCAATAATCAGCTCAAAATTATAATTCAAACAATCCAAATTCCACATAACTGAGAAATTATCAAAACCCCACAAAAAGAAACAAAACAAAAACCCGAAATCATTCAAATAAAAAAAAAAAGAAAATAAGCATTGAATTCACAGAAAATAGAGAATTATTTCATGAGCAGAGACGAAATTACTAATTACCGGAAAAGAACTGGAAACCCTAGGCTCCAAATTCCGAATTCCTTGATCTTCAAGTTGAGGTTTGAAATTTACAGAGTTACCCTCCATATCTTTCAAAGAAAGATGCAAACTTTCGGCATTAAAACAAAAGGGGAAGAAAAAAAACAAAAAAAATTTGCGATAAGAAATTTGGAGATTAAAAAGCAGTGAGTTGATGAAAGGAATTAGAGCTCCAATGGCGTATTCTTTTGGTCTATTCAACTTTACGTATTGCTTACGTCAATCTTTTTTTTTTTTTACCTAATTAAAGATTTTACAGATAATCAAATAACAATTTTATTCTAATTAAAAAGCAAATCATATAGTACACATTAATAATAATAAAATTAAAACAAAAGAAATTATTGAAGAAATAATATTTTGCTCTAAAAAATAATAATTTATAATTTTTATTTGTCATAATTAATATTATTTATTTTATATTTCATGATATTTGAAGTATTTATAAAATTAAAGTCCTCTCTTTAAAATAAAAATATATTTATAAATTTTAATTTTATAATTCAATATTGAGTTTAGATGGATGTATAATTCAGATTATATATATTTTTTATTATAAATATGTCTTTTTTAATTTTAATTTTAATTTTTTATATAGTATAAATCAATTAAATATAACATATTTTGTTGTATAAATATAAAATGATACAAAAAAATTTAAAAATTTAAAAATAAAATAATAAAAATATATATATATATCATTTCTTTATTCATCGCCGACTTAACACGATAGAAGATGGATTTAATCATGGGTCGAACAGAAAATTGCTAGTTGTATAGACTTTTCATATAACGCTTTGTTGGATCCAAAAGCCTAACTCGAAACCATCATCTCCTTTGTCCAAAACATCTCGAAAACGATTGCAAGTCTGCAAATTTAGCTGAAAATAGGAAGTCCAATTTAAGTCTGAAAATAGGAATCTCCGTTTCTTTATTCTAAACATGGTATCAATCAACTGTCCGCTGTGCCTTTCTTCTACCATCTCCTTCTCAATTATCCTTATCCTTCTTGCAACTTTTCTTCAATCATCATCGTCCTTTGCTTCAACCAACAAAGACCCATTACTAATTGCTTCACATCGGACTCTATTGGCTAATCAGAGAAACCCCAAACAGCAGCAGATCCCCAATTGCAGTGAGATGGTGACGAGATCTCAGTGCTCCCAGAACCCCAAGTGCCGGTGGTGCAAGAGTGAGGCTCTTGATGACATGTGCTTTACCAAGATTGAGGCTTGGAGATTGCCTCAACAGGTCTTTCTTTGCGATTGAGATTGATTTATTACCATTAATCTTCTCTCCTCTCTCTCTTTCTCAATTTAATGGCTTTTGGGAGTAGTTATAGAGGAAATTTTTATGTAATTTAGGGATTTAAATGAAATTGGAAAGCTTTTTGTTGTTGTTCTTGTTGTTTAGTGAAATGTGTTTCTCTGTATTTCCTTAATCTTACTTGGTTTAGAAAGTTTGGAAAGTCCGTTAATGAAATTCTTGTTTATTGACATGAAAAAAGGTTTTTTTTTTTTAATATATTGATCTGGTGGCAACTGCTAGTTATTTGTTTATTTATTAACTTTAAAGTTTATTGCATGTACAGAAAGCAAGAAGTTAGGGATTGGATCTAAGAATCATTGTTGTGTTAATTCTGTTCTTTCAAATTTTAGTTACTAATGAAGTTTCTTGAAGTTAAATGAATGATATATTTTATGAAATTACTGTATTCATGGATATAGGATTGGAATGTAGACTTATTGAGCTTTTGGACCCTGTCAATTACATAATTATTGGTGCATCATGTTATTGTTGAATTTGACTTCCTGGATTCTGTTTGTAGTCTGGTCATTGTTAAATATTCATTGATTCACCTGCTTGGTGTTGTTTGATTTATTTAATAAAAGCTTGCATTGTAAAGATGTTTCTTGTGCCTGTCTATTTAAGAGTGAAGAATAAGGATTGAGGAATACCGAGTATTAGAGAGGTGGTGTGAGCTGGGGTGGTGGAAAACAAAGATGTCTATGTTTATGCTTTAGAACACTTTTCTGGAGTCAGGAATTTCAAATTCTGAAGGTTTTTAAGTTTCTATAGACGGCAAGATTCAGTTCACATTTCAGGATAATCCAGATATAGTGATCTCACCAGAGAAAAAACTGCAGAAAACCAAAACCAGAAATTGAAAATTGATCCTGGACAGCCTTTTAAGTTAAATTTTGGTCTAAAGTCCTTTTAATGGTCAATGTGATTTAGGAATTAAATGTGATTTAGGAATTAACGACATGCATCCTTTTGGAAACATTGCCAGCGAAGAATTTAATTCCACATGCTATTCGGCAAGTATCTTGCAGACTGGTAATGAATTGGTAGTGTATCATTTTCCTTCTTTTGTGTGATAGAGTTTGTCTTGCTAGACCATTAGCTATAAATTCCCATTAACTAGTTTTAATCTTTTGTTTCTCAACCATTACAGTTTGCTTCCCAATCTAAATAGCAAATTCTGGAAGTCTGATAAATCATTTTCTAGAGTGGGAAAAAATGATAAACTAACATTAATGGCTTTTGAAGGATCCAAAATCGTTGGAATCATTTCTGCATCTGATGACAGACGTGGTGCAAAATTAGCGTGCAAAAAAAAAAAAAAAAAAAAAAAAAACGAAGAGGAAACTGAACGCAGACAGCCATCTCCACTGCACAATTGACGAATTTGCGCGATTGAAGACTAATGGCTCAGCCAATTGCAAATCTGATTATTTCTCAAGCAAATTATGAGAACCAAAAGCCTAGTTTAAACACAAGAAAATTCAGCTCCGAAACCAAGAATTTAAAACATGATAACGGTAAGCCAAATGACGATTCTGAAATAAAATTGCCTAATGGGAGGTTAAAAAATTATTGATGCAGCAGAAATGTTAATTAAAAACATAAGAACCGTAAGCCGAATGACAATTCTGAAATAAAATTTCCTAATGAGAGATTAAAAACTTCTTGATGCAGAAGAAATGTTAATGTATACCAAAAAAAGGATCAATGTTTGAATTAAAAGTAAACAAAATGACGCCACAATTATTTTTGAGTTTCTTCTCTGATTTGGGATTGAACGATTTTTTGTTCAACAGAGTCATTTCGTGATAAGAAACCTAATAAAGAAAACAAAAGGAAACAGAAAAACTAGAGTTGTAGGTTCTTCATTTCATCCCCTTTTCTAACATGTTGCTTCACAGCATCTCTCACATCCTCAAAAGAAACACACCCCTCAAAAAACTTAACCAACTTCCCCAATTCCCCATCTCCAAGATCATCAATAAAAGGCTTTATCGGAATTGCATTTTCCGGCTGGAAAGCATAGCAATTAGGATTATCATCAACAATCACCACTCTGTTCAAGTCTCTCCCCATACCAGACAAATCCTTAACAAACTTCCCATCAACTTCCTTGCAAGAATCCCTATACAACCTGTGTGAAATTAGCCCCTTCACATCCAACTTATCAAGAACCAGAGAAGCATATTGCTTTAAGCCGGCAGTGAACACCACTAACTCATATTTCGCAGCCAGAGCTTCCAAGAAAGCATCAACTCCAGGTCTTTTTAAGACATAAAAATTCATCAATTCACCATCAATATTTGGCCTCACTATGAAATCAAACACTTGCGGTGGCGGGTCTGCTTTGGAATGTACCAATGTCTCATCAAGATCAAGAAAGACAGTCCTTTTAGTAGGTGAAATCAAGGGTGGTAACGGTTCATTAAAGAAAAGAACTCTGCAAATGCTCTCTCTTTCAGGCCCCTGTTCTTGTTGGTTCTCTTGATTTTGGTCTTTAAATCTCTTCTTCAAGATTTTGTAACCTTTGTAGCGGCTATTTGGGGTGCTAATGCGGGCCAACTTTGAGAAGATCTTGGCAAGGCGGCGCTTACATGAGAAGACAGCTTTATTGATGGATGTGAGAATGGTAGATGAGGCAGCAACCGCCTCAATTTTAACCGGAGATTTCTTCCGTTGTCGGCGACAGAAACTCCGTCGATCTTTAATGGACTTTGTAGGGGTTTTCTTGTGGGTCTTAGACACCATTTCTAGCGTTCTCCAGAAAACAGGAGAGAGAGAGAGAGAGAGAAACAGAGAAAGAGAGTTGAGTTTGTGTGCGCGCAAATGGGCGGAGGGTGGATTTTAAAATTTGGTTCGGTGCAACGGTAATGTGTTGATTCGGAGCCGAAGCAAAACAGAGCAGTTCAAAAGGATGATTATGGGTTTCCGTTGGTTGGTTAGCGTGGAAATTTCTGCTTAAAATTAGAATTTTTGTTTTTTACTTTTTACCCCTGAAATCCCATAAAAAAGGGCAAATTTAGCATAAGCTAGAACAATAACAGCAGTTAAAAAGTTGATTAACTGGAGGGGGAGAGGGTAGTTTTACTGTGGTTAGTTACGGTTGGCTTTGGGTAAAATTAGAAGGCTGACCGTTAGTAGTAGGACCACACTGCAGGGTTGTCCCAGGCTGGCTTCAACCATTATTAATTTATTATTGTTAAAGGACCCTGTTTTTATTTGAATTTTGAAGTGTTAGTGTTATGATGAAGTTATGTTACAATATCATCAATAAATGGGCCTTGGAGTCCAATTGGGTTGTAGTTTAATAATGAGGGTCAAAAAGACAAGAAATGGCATTTGCTACTTGCTACTTGCAAAATTGTTGAAGCACCTTTAATTCATCTATTAATATTTAATATGATCTCTAATTAAAACATTAATCAACATATTCATATAATTATAAGATGATTCACTTTTTTTTATTAATTTTAATAGATTTTGTATATTTTTATATGCATGTATTGGCTTGAAATACCTTAAACTTTTTTTTTTAATATAATTATACTTTATTATTTGAAAATATGTTATTTTACCTCAAACTTTTAAAGTTATTCATATTTGTACCCTTTATCAAAATTGTTCTTTTGAATTTTTCTCTCCCCTAATAACATATGGCATGGATTAAAAAATATAAATAATATATTATTATTTAGTATTTCATATTTAAATTAATTTTAATAAGTTTATCCCTCTATTTTAGAAGTCAAATACATGATTTTTCACATTTATTTTTGTTAACAAAATATTTTTTTTATATTTAAAATAACTAAAATTTCACATGAAGTGAATAGAGAATACCAAAATACCTTTGTATATTATGTGGTTATAAAACCTAATATATTCTTGTCTTTCATTTATTTATTTATTTTAGTAAAAACTCAAATTAAATATTTCTTTTCAATTTTTATCACCTTTTTTTCTAAAAAAATAAAAAATGTTCTTTATATAAAACATAATAAAAATATATATATTTATTACAAATAACAAAAAAAAAATCCTACTCTAACAAAAAAATATATAACCTTTCATTTTAATTATTTTAAAATGCATATATAATTTTTTTACTTAAAATATAATTTTCATATTATTGAAATATATAGATATTTTAAAAAAATTTAAAAGAAAAATTATGTTACATTGAACTAAAAACTAAAAATATGTTATATTAATTATGTATCAAAATTAATTTTGGATATAATTAGACAAACAAGAAAAAATATTGATTAATTTAAATTTTTTTACATATAATCAATGATATTTTAGTACTTTACTATTAAATTTATCCTTAACTGCTAAAAATTATTTTGAATAACTATTAAGAGTTATTTTTGTTAATAAAAATAAGAAATTAATTATTATTTAATTTCTGAAATTTATCAAAATTAACGAAGTGATCTCTGCATTTTGAGAAACTCACTATTTAGTTTTTATTTTTTTATTAGTAATTGAATTGGTTATCCTATTTATTTTTACCGTTAAATGCCTATTAAATGATCAAAATATTATTCACTTGCCATTAAATTTTTCAAATCAGATACAGCAAAGTAGAGATCACTTTGTTAATTTCGATAAATTTCAGAAACTAAATAATAATTAATCTTTAAACCTTTAATTATTTAATATAAATTTTTTAAATTCATTTTTTATAGAAATTTTTTATAGTTATAAATTTATATGTAGATAGAGTGAGAGAAATAAATTATGAATTTTATTTTAGAATAATTTTTTTAATTAAAAAAAAATAGACGGAATGGCTCATTAATATTACAGAATTAAAAGATAAAAATTAAATAGTAAGTTTCTCATTTCGATAAATCTCAAAAATTAAATAATAATTAACTTAAAATAAATAAATGTGAGGTACTATTTAGTTCGTTTTTTAAAAGGGAGAAATGAACTTATTATTAAACTTAAATATAAAAGATTAAATAGTAATATATCATTTATATTTTTAATTTATGTCCATATGCCACTCGGAGAGAGAAAAAGTTTAAAGAAGCAAATGGTATAATTATCACTACTTAAAAATTTGGATTATGATAGTCTATTTTTAAAGGATAAGGTAAATTTATAAAAGTTCAAAAATTCATTATATTTTAGATTAGCAGGCCCTATATGCAAAGTGCACTCGATGCATCCAAATATTTTCTTTATCTAACTAATAAATTACTACCACCATTTTTAAATAAATGTCGTTTTATAATTTTTTTTTTATAAATAAATATTACTTTTAGAAAATCAATGTTACATTAATATTTTTTTCAATTTTAATTTTTAAATTTATTGTTTTCATTTAATAATTATAAGATTTTATTTTCTCAATAATAAGGATATTTTAGTAAATAATTTTTTTATTTTTAAAATGATTTATTTCATTTTTTAATATTTATATAAAAATTTTAAACGACACTTATTTAGAAATAAAAATAATAGAAAGTAATTTGTATATGTTAATCAAAATACTAATAAGAAATCTCATGAAACAATGAAGGGTGAGTTTATAGGTTTGTTTCTCATTTATGAATTAGATTTTGAATTTTGAGATTATATTATATAAATAAATATAAATTTTTGAAAATTAGCAAAAAAAAAAAAAAAAGAAAAAAAAAAAGAGAGAGATTATATACAATAGATATAATCATTATAAAAATAATTTCAAACAAACTAAACTTCATCAAAATATTTTACATATATATGTAATGTTGGAATCTAAGACCTTAGCCAATTAAACTAAGCCTAATTTAATTAAAAAATTGTAAATATTTAATGAAAAATATAAAGATCTCTTTATGTAATTAATCATATGATATTATTTAATCCTGCTAGCTATGGTGGCTTGGAATTAAATTATCAATGATGACTTTAGTGTTTGTGAGGAACTTAGTTGACTCCTTCAACTCCATAAAATCAATGTTTCACTAACTAAAGTACTCATATGCCTTTTAGGTTTTTGTTTTTTCACAGGTAAAAAAGAAGTGTGACAGAGGAGCTTTTGCTTTGCTTGCCACTTGATAAAAGAAAAACATTATAATAAGTCTCCATTAAACATGGGAGGGAAACCTTTGGTGGAGAGTCTACGTTTTCAATTTTCAGCATATCTTTGTCAATAGGAAACTATATATATATATATATGGCAACTAGCAAAGTGAGAAACCAATGTGGATACAAAGATTCCATGAAGAAATATGGTAAATTCCAACAACACACACATGCTTTAGCAAATATAGTCCAAAAGTACCTGTTTTGCATGCAAAATTAGTGTGGAAGTTATCTGATTAAGGAAAAAAATAAGGTATATAAAGGCACTACTTTTCAGTTTTCAAAGATTTGGCTTTCAGTAAAGTAATGGACAAATCCAATTATGATTTGATCTAACAATGCCCTGCTATTTTTTTATTGGAATGTTTAGAATACAATAAAATCTATGTAAAATAATATTTAATAAATTAATAATTTATATTATATAATAATTTTTCATAGTCAAATTTAATTTAATAGATAAAATTAATACTCGATTAATTAATATATTTTTTAATTTATAGAGATTTTACTATATTTTTAAGTTAGTTTATGCACTAATTAATATTACTTTTTTTTTTTGAACGAGTTAAAAAAAAATACATAAAAATTAAAATATTGTATGCTGACTTTTGAAATAAAATACTAACTAATAAGAGATGAAAAATTCTCTTACGAATTAAATTAATTCTGATTTAGCTAATTAAATAATAAGAAAAAAAATAATCGTTAAGATTCTTAATTTATTTTATTTTATATATTAAATCATTAAATTTTGATTTTTTTTTTCTAAAATTCTCAAAAAGTTCAATAGACAAATGTGTTAAATTTAGGGATTTTTTTTTTGAAATATGTTAAATTTCGACTGTTTAATATATATAATTGTTAATTCTTATTTTTTGGTTTTATTTAAATTATCAATATAAAAAAAATATACTTATTTTTGTTAGTTAATATCTTAAAACAGAAAATTAAATTGTCAAAATATATAAAAAAAATTATAAAAATTATTTTTTGTTTGTTTTCTCAATTTGTTTCTCAATATACAATATTTTACCATTGAATAACAACAATAAAAAACAGAAATAGAAATGATATTGAATAATTCTAAACTTTTATTAACAATGGATTTAGATATCCATTCATAAAATGATGAGTTGATGACTATTTGGGAGGGCATGGCCATGCGCATATGATCGTGGTTAATAGTGGGAGGTAAGAATTTTTGCATCCGCATTGAATTAAGTTTGTTGGTTGGTTCCCTCAAAAAGAAAGTTTGTCGGTTGGTTTTGTTTTGATCTCTCTAATCTCTATCAGCTCTAACCCAATTTCAATGCTCTCAAATTTCAGGTCTTCGTTTCTTTGGAAAAAATTGGCAACTGCTAATTAATAAACTAGAGAGAAACAGTCTAAATGGGGCGACTTTGCCTTATGAAAGAAGAAAAATACAAGCAATATTTAAGTAAATTAGTCTTTTCCAATATTTAATATTATCTTATTCTTAATTGCTGGTTATTTTCTTATTAATTTAATTGACATAACCATAACGAAAGAAATTTCACATGTAATATATATTAGTCGTGAATTCGTATGTTGTATGAGTGTTAATTTAATTAATATCTTAATAATTTGTGTTGTATCGATAATTTAAGAATTTATTTTTTTAAAGATTTTATATATATCAAATTATAATTTTTTAGGAAAATAATGTGCAATTTTAATCAAATAGATTAATACATTATTTCTCACATACAATAGGTTAAAAATTTATTAAAAAAATTAGTAAACATTATACCAGCACTAAGAGTAAATCTAGACGAAAAAAAAGATCTCCCCAACAAAGAATGAAATTCAAAATTGTTCTACACCAATAAAATAGACTCTCCATCAACTGAATAAAAGTTAATAAATGCTTCCATCCCTCCACAAATTCCTGCCTTTGTTTATTGGTTATAAATATGAGACGGTACCTGCGCACATAGACCAGAATAATTAGTCTACATTCCTTGTTGATTATACTTAATATATACAAAGGAAAATACTCGGAAAATAGCTGGCACACTCAATTAATGAGTGATAAAATATTTTAATTAATATATCTTTTTTATTTTTTTATTTAATAAAAAATAATAATATTATTTTTTTTATTTTTTATTTTTTTCTTATTGAATGAGTGTTATGTAAGTAAATATTATTAAGTCTTTATATATAATACACATTGAGATATAATCTATACATAATACACATCGAGATATAATTTAATAATAAATATATATTTATTTAAATAATAAATTCAAAATTAATATTCTTCTTCGAATGCTAAAAAAAAATAAAGTCTTAGACACATAGTGTATTACAGGCTTATTAATTCATTGACACAGTGTGTGTGTGTATATATATATATATATATATATATATATATATATATATATATATATATATATATGTAAAAGACGATTTTCATTATAATGTGTCGTTTTATTGTCCATAAATTAATTTTTAAAGTCAGTATCATGAAATAATTTTTAAATATATGAGTTAAATATAATGTGCATTTTATATCCTTAAACTCGTCTGATAAAAAGATTTGCAGATATTTGGTAAAAGTGAAAATTAATTATTAAATAAAATAAGTAATATAATCTTTAAATTATAAAAATATTTAAAAATAATTATTTATTATATTCAGTGTGAATTTTAAGTCACAAATTTTAAATTCATCAATTTAAGTTATTTTTAATTAGCTTAAAATAAAAAAATTTAAAATAAATATTAATAAATAATTTAAAATGATTAAATATTGATAATTTATGTTATTAAATACCAAATCCATACTGATTGGTGTTTAAACTAATTTGGAGAGTTTGAATTTAGGGGGTGTTTGGTAGGGCGATGGCTAAATGTGTGATTAGTATAAAAGTGCGATTATCAAATCGCCAATCAGAAAAAGTAGCTTATAGCTGCTTATGAAATTTATCGATTAAAAATAAATTTTACCATAATCAGAGTTTTTAGTTGGCCAGCCAAATATTACAAATTTTTTTAATTGGCGATATATATATTGACAATCGATAATTAAAGGTGTTTAGTTGACCAATCAAACAGTCCCTTAAAAAATAAAAAGATAAATGAGACATATATATTGACAATCAATAATTAGAAGTGTTTAGTTGGCCAATCAAACAATCCCATAAAAATAAAAAGGTAAATGAGGAAGTGTACTCCCGCATCATCGATGACTTAATTAAGACATCACTTTATCGTATGAAAAGGTCTTTTCTTAATCTAACAAATTCAAGGCTACATGCTTCAAAATTCAATTCGTACACACTCGAAAATTAATTTTAAATGTCGTCTTCAATAATTAAATTCTAATTAATAAAATATAATAAATTGGGATATTGAACTCATTTTCATAGGAAAATATTTAATTCATAATATGTTTTTTTTAGTCAAAAACACAATTTAAGTCACATAAAAAAATCAGTACAATTTCTCTTTTTAACTCGATTTTTAACTTAATTAAAGGCTTAATCTATTAATTATACTAACGGTATTAGTTATGAAATCTATTTATATTTTTAATTAATAAAATTATATTTTATTAAAATTAAAAAAAACTTAGAAAATGATTTTTATTAGAAAATTTAAGAAGAAATAATTTAATTTCTTCTTAAATTATTTTTTAAAATAAAAAATAAAAAAATATTTTCTTAATTTTTGTTTATGTTTTATTTTTAAAGTTGTCAAAAAATATAAAAATTAATTTTTTAACACTTAAAAATATTTTTTAAAGCACGAATAGGATGCAATTAAAAAAATATATTTTTTATTTTTTATTTTTTATTTTAAAAAATAATTTAAGAAGAAATTAAATTATTTCTTCTTAAATTTTTTAATATAAATCATTTTCTGAGTTTTTTTTTTAATATTTTTTAATTAAAAATATAATTTTATTAATTTAATATTTTTTATTAATTAAAAAATATAAAAAGATCCCACAACTAACATCAGTAGTATAATTAACGGTTCAAATCTTTAATTAAACTAAAAATCCTGGGAGGAATTAAATCGATTTATTTTATGTGGCTCAAATTGAATTTTTAACAAAAATATAGGCCATAAATTAAGTATTTTCTCCATTTCCACAGTTAATAAATTAGGATTGAAATCGAAAAATATTCAATTTGTTGGGCGGTTTGGCCCCAAAATTTTTTTTATATATATAAATTTTTTTTAATTGATTCTTAAAAAAATTAGATATAATTAATAATACTAAAATTATATGTAAATTTTTAATTGGTCCTAAATATATATATATATATATATATTACTAAAATTTTTTATTAGTTTAATTTTAATCATTTTAATAACACTAAAATTATGTGTAAATTTTTAATTAATTCCTATAAAATTATATATAATTTATAAAATTAAAATTTTTTATTAATTTAATTTTGATTCTCTAATAAAACTTTCTGATTCTGCCCATTTTTATATATATAATAAAAAGCCTATTTTTATATATATAATAAAAAATAAATTTAAGGTTGTCATCCTATTTAAATTCTTTTTTTTTTATGTAAAATCATCTTATCAATAACTAAATTTATATGAAATCATCTTATTAATTTTTTTCACGTGATTATATTTTTATAAATTTTCATTAAAGTTTGCATAAATTATTATGTCAACATCTTTTTATCATTATTTTTGTTGGTTATATTTAAATTCAAAATTATTATAAGGTAATATTTAAATTTAATAAAATAAATAATTATAATTTATATAAGTTAAAATATTTTAAGATTTAAATAAAAAAAATATGACTAAAATTGTGCAAAGCATAGGTTTGCGACTAATTATTATTAATAATAATAATAATAATAATAAAGTATTAAAAAAAAAATTGGCAACCCCCACCCCAACTGAACTAATGCTTTCAATTACCTTAAAAACTTGAGAAAAGGTAATCTCCATAGTCCCTAGTGACTATTCACTAGTGAAGTGCTTTGCCTATTTGTGATAAGAACTCTTTTTCAACTGCGGGTGGGCCTTTACCATGCAAGAAAAATTTGTATATTTGTATTTGACTATGTTTTGATTTCTGGGCCTAGACCCATCATTGACTTTTATCAGATTCTTTTTTTTTTTTTTTTTTTTAATTTTCAGAAATATTTGATAATCTTGTCCCTAATCCTAATTTCTCAAGTTGGTAACCTTAATTATCGGAAGATAAATTATTAGATAGGTAAAAATATATTTATATTGAGATTTATTAATGTGTGATTAAAGTGGATATGTATTTATATGAATTTATTTTTATATGAATATAAATAATATATTTTTATCATATCTAATAATTTCTTATTTTTGAATTGAATTTAAATTTTATTGATAAAATTAATTAATTTATTTAAGTGTTAATTATGCTACATGATAATGCATATGATGGTAGATTTAGTTAATTACTAGCTGCATTAATTGTAGAAAACAAGTACTTAAAAAATGGATGTCTAGATTTTTATTTTTTAAATAATTAACTACTAAAATTTAATAATATTCATAATCAATTATTTTTTTTTTCCGTCTATCTCAAATTATAACTCATTTTATTTTTTTAGATATTAATTTGATAGATAATTGTCGAATATGCTATTTATTAATTCACATCAATATCATTATATTTATAATTATATTTTTTATTTTTTTATATTAAAATTATAAATTTAAGTTAAAAATAAGAGTATTTTAATTATTATAAATAGAAAAAAATATTAGGGAAATATATAATATGAGTAATTTATTTAAATTAACATACAATTAGTCCATATAATGGATAATAACGAATTAATCAATGGTTGGTAATTAATATTGTAAATAAAATTATATTTTTCAATATTGGAGAGGAGATTAACATTAGTGAGACTCAACCTAGCATATATTTAATGAATGGCATTGAAGCCTTTCTGTATTTCCGGTGGGTAGTTGCAGAAAAATTTTATTTTTGTGTTCACAGAAGACATTGGCATATGTGAATTAATGTCACACTTTTCAACTATATCGATATCGAAAGGGCTATACGTAATAAATAAATCATTAAATAATAAATAAATAAATTAATATATAATATTATCCACACATACATAAATATAAAAAAAAATATAAAATTAAAAAAATTATAAAATAAAATAAATATTATTTCTATTCAAATAAAAATATATATATATATAATTAAAATTAAGATATATTTATAAAAAATTATTTTTATATAAATAAAATAAACATATTCCTGACTTATTTGATAATTTCTCGGAAATATATTTGCACGTCAAACTATGCCTATGCCTTTTTTTATATGAAAGTCCAATTCACTCTCTGTCTCCTCTGTTTTTGGATCTTTTGACACTTATAAATCAGACAGGCCCTCTCTCGGTTTTCTTGCATTCTCCATCGGTGGACAACAAAGCTAGGAAACCCATTTCAAAACAAAAATTTTATTTCTATTTCTTTGATTCTCTTAGTCGTATCCTATCTGCTCAGATTGTTGTGTTTTGTACTTGCAAATAATTAATTAGTGATGGCTGAGATCTCAGGGATTAATGGCAACCATGGAGGATTCGTTTTGGATGTTAAAGATGATAATAATAGTAATAATAATCTTCCATCTTGTCCCTCCAAACCCAAAGAAGATTCAGTCCTGAGTTTCTCTGTTCCATTCATTCAAAAGGTGATTAATTGACTAACCCTTACATTATTAATTGTTAATTTCAATTTTGATGGTTATGGCTTTGTGTGTAACATTCTTTTCAATTTTGACTCAAAATTCTTGAAGAAAATGCCCTTTTCGCTCAAACCCATTTCATAAAATTTGATTCTTTTGATTGCAATCAATTGTTCTGTGTCCAACTATATAAAAGTTCGAAACTTTTCAAGTTTCAATGCTATATGAGGCCGGAATTGGAATTCAATTATACAAAAGTTCGAAACTTTTCAAGAATAATATGAGATCTTGTTTAGTATTTACAGAGTATGTGATTTTGAATTGGAATTCTCAATTTTGATGTTTGATTGATTGATATATGCAGCTTGTAGCCGAGGTTGTAGGCACTTATTTCTTGATATTTGCCGGATGTTCAGCTGTGGCTGTGAATTTGAACTTTGATAAGGTGGTGACACTTCCAGGAATATCAATAGTTTGGGGATTGGCTGTGATGGTATTGGTTTACTCTGTTGGTCACATCTCTGGCGCCCATTTCAACCCTGCTGTCACTCTTGCCTTTGCCACCTGCAAGAGATTTCCCTGGAAACAGGTAAAACTAAAACTAAAACTGAACTACTTTGTTGAAAATAGGTAAACTACACATTCTTGAAGTCTAAGAAATGTGTTACAATTTAAAATTGGTCTATTTTTATTTACTTGAATTGCTTATTAAGAAAATTTGACCCTTTATAGAGCTCTGAGTTGACAACACAGGAAATCTCGTGCATCGGGGCACTCGTCCCCATTTGTTTGTGCATCCAAACTTTGTTGAAAAATGCTCACTTGGGTTAATTTTAGAATATGTTTTATGTTACAAAATTAGTATAAAAAAATACATTCAATCAAGTTATTGAAGTGAGTTTTGATAGAAGTTTACGCATTGAAAATTTGAAATTTTACCAACGATTCTTTTGTTTTCTGGTATTGGAGTGTCTCCAAAGTTGTAAGGTATTTTGTTTGAGCCTCTGTCGAAATCAAATTTACTTGAAAAATTGAAATTCTTTTGTTTCCTTTTCCCCTTTTGTTTTGGTCTTATAGGTGCCTGCTTATTTAGCATGCCAAGTAACTGGATCGACACTAGCAGCAGGAACAATTCGATTAATATTTACTGGGAAGCAAGATCATTTTACAGGAACAATGCCAGCAGGATCAAATATGCAGTCCTTTGTAGTTGAATTTATAATCACATTCTATCTCATGTTTATCATATCTGGAGTGGCAACAGATAACAGAGCTGTAAGTTAATTAATTATTCTTATATCATCTATTCATTGATTCTAATTTTAATATTATAAAAACCAATATGGTACACCTGATTAGCCAATAGAGTTGGCTAATGTTTAATTAAGTTGCCAACTTATTGACCTTTTGGTATTATTAATTAGTCTGCCTAGTACAATACTCCAAAGAAATTTAATTATTTGATATTTTCTGTGTTGAAAGTGATGTGTGACTTCGGAATTTGTTGTGTTGTTTATGCAGATTGGTGAACTTGCTGGACTTGCTGTTGGCTCTACCGTTCTCCTTAATGTGATGTTTGCAGGGTAATTAACTTGATTAAATCAATAGTTATCTTAATCATTGACTAGTGATGAAATGGGTTTGGCATTTTATATATTATGGGTGAAAATAGATATCCAACACCAACAAATTTTTACCTTTAGAAAGTTTTGAGTCTTCTCCAGTGAGATTTAAACCTGTAACCGAAATTCTATTTTTGCAATATGCACAGGCCAATTTCAGGGGCATCAATGAATCCAGCAAGAAGCTTGGGACCAGCAATCGTATCACATGAATACAAAGGATTATGGGTATATATGGTATCACCAACACTTGGAGCTCAAGCAGGTGCATGGGTATATAATATGATTAGGTACACAGATAAGCCTTTGAGAGAGATTACAAAGAGTGGGTCATTCCTCAAGAGCGCAGGACGTGCTTGACAGTTGACACTATTACTCTATTTATGTATTAATCTGTTTCTGTTTTCTTTCTTTTTGATTTAACTAATCCCACAAAACAACAAGGCATTAATTTAATGTAATGCTTGCAGTAGAATTATATATATATATTCTGTAATTTTTTTCCTAGTTAAATGGAAAAGATAGATATCCTGTAATTTTTTTCTCACTCAATGAAAAAGATGTAGCTCCAATATTATTGCTTTTTATTTTTTCCTACACATCACAATTAAATTAGCCAATTAATATATATTATATGATAAATAATAAATTTTATAATGTTACTTCGTGTTTCATTTAAATATAATTTTGTTTCATTATTAATAAAGAAAATCTTAAATTATTGCATGTGTTTTAAAATTTAATCAAATTACACCATGTGATTATTATTTTTTTTTTAAAAAGATAGCATGTGAAATGTGATCTTATCCATAAAAAAATTATTGTCTTTTAATTTTTATTATGGGTATCATGTGAAATCAAATACATTATCAAGGAAAATTTGAGGTTTAAATTTTAGGTCAAACCATCTAAGGCCCATAAACATGTGACGATGACGATGGGGAAAAAAATTTCACGTGAATTTAAACTATTATATATGATCATATATATTAAGTGATAACTATTTTATCAGATGAATATATTAATTAATTATATAAATTATATGGTGTATATTATAATTAATATGTCAATATATTAAATTATTATTAAATAATTAATAATTTAATATAATATATTAAATTCACATAAAAATAATAAAAAATATAACTATGAAAAACCGTTTCCATTTACTAAAAATAGGAAAAGTGGTATTTTACAACTCTAATAGTCGAAGAAAATTATAAGGTACACGTAAGGCTTATATAATCTTTGCAGCCATGTCTGAAAATGGATAAGAATTGAATTACTATCATCTTTTTAAAACAGTTTGTGAGATCATATGATTCATGTTTGGTAAACATAATACAACCCTTGAAAAAGTTGAATTTTTCTCTCCATCCAAACACATGATTCTTGTTCACTTTGTATAATTTAAAATTTTTCTCAAGTTGGCTTTTCTTGAACAAAAGTTTGAAGGAAAATCCATCGACATATGAAAATAATAAATCATTGACTCAAATAACATATTTTAAGCATACGAAAAGGCAAAAGATGCAATAGGAGCCATTGCTTCCAATCTTCTAGATTATACTGAAATAATTTTTTTTTTCAATAACTCTTTTTATCCAGCACGACTTCATTTATATAGTCAAATAACAATTATAAATTTATAACGATTATCTAAATGATTTCTTTTACCACTAAATTAAGAATCAATTACGCATGTTAGAGAATTTTTGTTAATCAATCAAAGTATTATTAATTCTAACTATCCCTTAATACTTGCTAACATTATCATAAATATTATTTGTGTCACACTCCTTACTCTATTATCCTGATAGGCAGTGTGACAATAAAAAATGTTTCCTATAACAGTGCGAATACTAAATGATTGATAATAATATCTGAAATATTTAAAACGATTGTAACAGATTTATAACTGTATGATATTATTACACAAAGGGATAAATTTAGGATTATACAAACTATAGTTGTTCAAAATAATATATACAATTCAGCTAGATAACCAAAAATAAAAAAGAGAGATTATTAGCTCGATTTCTGCTATATGTTCAACAACTGAGAGGACACCGCTAACTCTGCTAGATATCTACTGGGAATGATCTGAAAAATATTAATATAAGAGAGGTGAGCAAACCACAATGCTCAGTGAGTGGTAAATATATAATAAAAGGGAATATGATACTGTTTTCTGTATATAATTTATATAAAATATCTAGAAAATATCATCATTCTGAAAATAAATTGCACAGAAAATTATCTAGCACAAGAAATAAATTATAAAATAATTCTTTGTAAAACATACACTCAATACATATAAACAATTTATAGATAGATAAACTGGCATCTTGGGCGCATGATGACATCTGACAGCACTAAGAGCAAACTGGTCATATACATGTGCAGAGCTACCCCCAAAGGGCGACTACCTGATATACGTCCCAAAAACTATATGTAGATCAAGCGTTGTTCCAAAGACAGTATCTGATATCTGAGAGATATACTCGTCAGGATAAATTTAATCTGTCAATTACTTTGAAATACCCGTCATCTAGGTATATCTATCAAACATATACATATATAAATATATTTTAAAAAAATATTTGTACTCAACTGTGCAATCAAATCTTTCTTTATAAATCAAATACCAAACAAACTAATATATGTTCCCAACTTTAATATATAAAATATCGCATTTCTAAAATTTCGATTCAAATCAATTTTCATTCGGAAATCTATTTCTTAAAACATATAGCATATATTAGTAAAATCAATATTATAAATTCACCACTCACCTGGCAAAATGATAGAAAACCTATCAGACTGGAGTACCTCGTTGTTCCAAACTGGTCACTGGGTCAACTCCTATAAATAAATAAAACTAATATTGGAATATAAAAATAAATTCTAAAATGTCATGATGCATGAATTATGCTGACTCTAAAATATCTAGCCTAATTTCTCACGAAAATTCGACAGAATTTCCTCTTAAAAACTGTCACCCCAAAAATCAACATGCTCAAATAATCACAATAACAGTTTATAATGCATTATTAAACACCAATTATAATCCATAATGCTATTTTATATCTAACTAAAATAAAATATGCAAAATATGGTCAATGTTCTAATTATCAATAATTAATATTTCGGGTATCCAAATAAAAATCTAAAAATGTTTATGGACTCCTTATACTGCAGGGAACATTTTAATATAAATATTACTAATTAAAACTAACTAATTGAGAAAATCTTAAATTTAGTCTAAACCTTAAACTTTATAATTAATTGGCTAAAACTAAAAATTAACCCAATTAAATATTAAATCCATGCTCTAAACATCAAAAACTATTAGTTATCTGAGTTAAACGATCGAAAAATCAAAACATGACATTCAGTCGAGGAACAGAGAAAGGAAATCAAAAGAAATATTTTCTGATAAGGAAAGTATATATATATATATATAAACGAAAAATGGTGATTTTTTTTATAAACAGTGCGATGTAAAAGCGGTGCAAGCTGTCACAATTCTACCTTACTTAAAAAAATTTTGTCCTCAAAATTTAATTACCTGATGGTGAAAAAAGATAAGGGTACTGATACCTTATATCTTTTTCTCGTTTCCATATTGCTTCTCGTCTCGAGTGATTCTTCCATAAGACTTTCACTAAAGGAATAACCTTATTTCTCAATAACTTCTCCTCTCTAGCTAGAATCTCAATAGGTTCTTCCTCATAAGTCAAATCTTCTTTCAGTTCAACAGGTTGTCTCTGAAGTATGTGTGAAGGATCACTCTTATATCTTTTTAACATAGAAATATGAAATACATTGTGAATCTGAGACAATTCTGATGGTAAAGCTAACCAATAAGCAACAAGTCCAACTCTATCTACAATCTCATAAGGTCCAATGAACCGCGGACTCAGTTTACCACGTTTACCAAATCGAACTACACCTTTCCATGGAGAAATCTTCAGGAATACTTTATCGCCAACTGCATATTCAATATCTTTCCTTTTTAAATCTGCATAGCTCTTTTGCCGATCCTGTGCAACTTTTAGTTTGCTTCGAATTACCTGAATCTTATTTGTGGTCTTCTGCACTATCTATGGACCCACTAGCTTCCTTTCCCCTGATTCATCCCAACATAACGGAGTTCTACATCTCCTCCCATATAAAGCTTTAAAAGGTGCCATATCAATACTCGTATGATAACTATTATTGTAAGCAAACTCCATTAAAGACAAATATTTATCCCAGCTTCCACAAGCTCTCAACATATCTTCTAATGTCTGGATAGTTCTTTCACTTTGGCCATCCATTTGAGGGTAAAAAGAAGTACTGGATCTCAGTTTAGTACCCAAAGCATGCTGTAAACTGGGCCAAAATCTCGATGTGAATCGTGGATCTCTATCTGATACAATGGAAATCGGAGTGCCATGAAGCCTCACAATCTCATTTATATATATCTCAGCAAGCTTATCTAAACAATAATTCATTTTCGTGGGTAAAAAGTGAGAAGACTTGGTTAAC
Organism: Aleurites moluccanus; assembly: GCA_948193065.1. Taxonomy (NCBI): domain Eukaryota; kingdom Viridiplantae; phylum Streptophyta; class Magnoliopsida; order Malpighiales; family Euphorbiaceae; genus Aleurites; species Aleurites moluccanus. The sequence goes on from CANXYC010987989.1 coordinate 24,554, forward strand.
CTATCTACTAGAACCCAGATAGCATCATGTCCGTATTGTGTACGAGGTAATCCTGTTACAAAATCCATAGTGATATGCTCCCATTTCCTCTCTGGAATAGGTAAAGGTTGAAGAGAACCTGAAGGACTCTGATGTTCTGTTTTCACCTGTTGGCATATTAAATATCTCGCTATATACTCTGCCACTGTTTTCTCCATACCTTGCCACCAATAGTTTTCTCTAAGATTTATGTACATCTTAGTGCTACCCGGATGCATAGAATAGGCTGAACAATGAGCTTCCCCCATTATCTCTCTCTTTAAGACATTGACATTAGGCACACACAATCTGTCACTAAACATCAAGGTTCCATCTTCCTTAAAAGAAAAATTTGTGCGAGTACCATCTTTCACTTCATTTCTAACCTTCTCCAGCTATGCATCTTGATTTTGTGCTTCTCGTACTCTGTCAACTAAAATTGGTCTCACTTTAAGAGTAGCCAACAATGCACCTGAATTTTCCATTGTCAAATCTGCTTCCAAAGTTCGAAGATCTAGAAGCATAGGAAGTCTCGCAGTCATAATATAGGCTAATGTACTATATGATTTCCGACTAAGAGTATCAGCTACCACATTAACTTTGCCTGGATGATAATCAATAGTGCAGTCATAATCTTTTAATAACTCAATCCATCGCCTCTATCTCAAGTTCAACTCCTTCTGCAAAACAAGATACTTCAAACTCTTGTGATCAGTGAAAATCTGGTATTTCGCCCTATAAAGATAATGTCTCCAAGTCTTTAGAGCAAACACTACTGAAGCAAGTTCTAAATCATGGGTAGGGTAATTTACTTCATATGGCCGAAGCTGTCTAGAAGCATAGGCAATCACTTTCCCATTCTGCATAAGAACACAACCCAAACCTTTGTTTGAAGCATCACTGTTGTCACGCCCCAACTCCAGTGGTGCGACGGTCCTAGGGCAAGGGTAGGCTTAAGGTCACCATAAACCCGTGGAACTCACATATCATGAATCTCATACACAATTATATCAATTATAAATATCATATAATATCATACAATGATCATTTCTATAAATTCAATTAAACATCAATCATATCTTTACCATTATCATTTCATAGCTTTCTCTTATTCCTTACTGATCAAAAGATGCATCTCACATCACTAAGGAACAAGAGTACCTAAAAAGGTAACAATTCATACATCAAAATATTGGTATCCTCAAATGACTGACTACGGAGCTCTAGAGTATACTCCCAAATACATATTGTGTCATAATACCATTTAATAAATATACATAATCATATTTCAAAATAATTACAACATAGGCTTTTTGGAAGAATGAGTCAAGAAACTTGATCTTCTCTATTAACTCCTTCACGAGCTATGCTATCACCTAAAATCCACAGAAAAAGAGTGAGCCTTCAACTCAGTAAGATATGAACATCATAATTCAAGAATCTGGATATCAAATCATGGTCGTGAACATATATTTATATATATAGGTATGAAAGAAACACAATCTTTTACTTGAAGGAACATGAGTGCTTATAATAATTAGCACTATCAAATCATATCACAAATCAAATCATGGTTCTTATTTAGAATATAAAATGCCCACAAAGAATGGCATTATCAAATCTCATCTAATAGAACTGATCTCGTGTCATATCATACGTATCAGTAGCCTTGCTACCTTAACGTGAACACATGCTTGGCCAGGCATACGCCTAGAGCTCATGGTACCCTCTAGGTGGAACACTGATAAAAACCCTATCAGCTGGGCTCCCAAAGTACACTATGGACTAATGAATTTATTCTCATTAGGAAGAGCATTCTATCCATAGGGTCATGTGGTTACAATCTCATAAGAAGCATATTGGTCGCAAGACCATCAAAATATATCATCATTCAATCGAATTTAACAAGCAAGAAGCATATGAACTTGATCCAAGAAAATTAATCAAGCCATTTACATTATATATATATATGAATGAATAATTTAAGAATGCTTGGTCATATTATTTCAAAGAAATAAGAAACAAATGGAATGTTCATACTTACCTCTTACACAATTTCTCTTAAATTTTCTGTAGCAAATTTCTAACTCCAACTCCTCAACTACTTCGATTTTCTCTTCCTAAGAAAATTTTCCAAATATACAAAATTAGGGTTTTCCTCAAATCAATAATATTCTAGATGATTTCTGAATATTTAATCATCTTATAATCTCTATTCTTAATTCCCAACATCAATTTAATTATCTCTTAAAGAAAAATATGCATTTAATTCGGATTTATTGTTCATGCCACTATTCATGACAGTCCCAAAATTCTGATTTCTCTCACATTAATTACCATTAATGACTTCAAATTACTTGCAATAAATTCTATACACCTAATAGTAATTATTCTAACCAACAGACTTATATAAATCTAAAGAAAATAATTTTGGAAGAAAATTTACCTTATTTCCTCAACACTGAAATTCCTGAGATTTCTTACTTAAATCTGATAATTTCTGCCTTAATATAGAGTAATATAGAAGTCTAATGCATTAATTTGAGTATTAATGCCTTAGAAAATAAAATGGAACTAATCTGAGGAAAGACTGAAATTAACGAAGAAAGAAGGAAGGAAAAATACTGAAAAACGCAACTGGGTTGCTGGGGTTAAATAGACCACTGCCCCCAGAAATCTCGCTTGCCAGCTCGTCAATCCGCCTCGGCAAAGCTACCTCGCATTAGCCAGCTCGCCATTCCCACTTCGCATTTCCCAGCTCGCCAAACTGATTCGGCAATGCCACTTCGTAAAAGCCATTTCGCTAATCCAGCTCGCATATGTCACCTTGCATATGTTGCCTCACCAAACTCTCCTCACGAACTCTTCCTTGCATATGCTGCCTCGCAGATGCCGCCTCAGCAATGCCTTTTCGCCAACTCTCTTCGACTATCTCCCTCTTCGCCAAATCATGTTCGCGAATTGCCACTTCGCATATTCCCTCTTCGCATGATGCCTCTTTGCATAATGCCACCTCGCCTTTCCTCTTCACCAAATCCTCTTCGCCAAAGCCTCTTCACCAATTGCCGCTTCGGCAATCTCACCTCGCCACTTCGCTACTTCGCTAGCCCTCATTGCCAGCTCGCAAAATGCCACTTCGCATTTTGCCGGCTCGCCATACCAAGACTCTGCTAAGTTGAAACCTTTCTTGGACAACTTACACGAACTCAGCTCGCAAATGAGTTACAAGCATCTAAACTTCCTGATTCTTTTTGCCACTTAAAATAAATATGCAGGGGCTCAACATATCCAAAATTCAAATTATAAGAGCAATTACATAGATCATGGTGATTCTCCAAAATCACCCAGACTTACTACCTTAAAATCTATCCGAATAGTCCTGAGAAAACTCACTTTCCACTGAGATATACTTATCCAAAAATTCTGAAATTTTACAGCCAATTACACAACACATAAAGAAACATTTTTCATGTTTACACCTTTGGTTCAATCTGCCTCAGTCATTTCCAGAAATTTCAAACAGACAGAGACTTCCTGTAAAAATACCCAACCAGACCATTTCTTCTCATAGGAACATAACTCATTACTCACACAAAATTCTGCCAGGCCATTTTACAGAATTATAATTGAGACACAGATTCACAACTTTTATGTTTTACATTTTACCAAATTATTTATCTAAGAATATGAAATTAACCATCACAATTTCCTGCAGCCAGAAACTTCTGATTTCCTCAAAACATTCATATCCTTTATTAATTTAAATTCATCAATTACACAATAAAAATAATATAACAAAATGGAAGATATTACACATATGCTTTCCCAGAGTCTAAGGATTTAGCAAATGTTTCTGCCCCTAATTTCTTACAATTGGATACAATCTTCCAAGGACGTTGTTGTTGCACCCTATTCAACATACCTGCTGGAACAACTTGAGCAATAGTAGCCGCTAACTTAGGATCAACAATAGATGGCTGAACAACTGGTTGTGGAATTGGAGGAATGGGATGGGGTGGATATGCATGTGATGCACTAGCCTCATCCTCATAAGCTACTGGTATCTCTCGCTCAAGAATATTCTCATGATGCTGGGGTAAATGAATGTTCCTAGGAGGTCAGCTAATATCCTCTATACTGGCTACCCGATGAACTCTACCACGACCTCTACCTCTACCACCCTGTACTCGTGGCCGCATTATCCTACAAGATGAAAATAGAACAGAATTAAGAACTAAATAGATTATTATATCCTACTGCAGAAGAAAGAAAAAGAAGTTTACAGAATCTGTAACCTATGCTCTAATACCAAAAATTGTCACACCCCTTACTCCACTATCTTGATAGGCAGTGTGACAATAAATAATGTTTCCTGTAGCAGTACAAATACTAGATAACTGATAATAATACCTGAAGTATCTAAAATGATTGTAACAGATTTATAGTTGTATGATACTATTACACAAAGGGATAAATCTAGGATTATACAAACTATAGTTGTCCAAAATGATATATACAACCCAGCTAGCTAACCAAAAATAAAAAGAGAGATTATTGGCTTGACCTCTGCTATATGTTCAACAACTGAGAGGACACCGCTAACTCTACTGAATATCTACTGAGAATGATCTGAAAAGTATTAATATAGGAGAGGTGAGCAAACCACAATGCTCAGTGAGTGGTAAATATATAATAAAGGGGAACATGATACTATTTTCTGCATATAATTTACATAAAATATCATCATTCTGAAAATGAATTGCACAGAAAATCATCTAGCACAAGAAATAAATCATAAAATAATTCTCTGTAAAATATACACTCAACACATATAAACAATCTGTAGATAGATAAACTGGCATTTTGGGCTCATGATGACATATGGCAGCACTAAGAGCAAACTGGTCATACACATGTGCAGAGCTACATCCAAAGGGCGACCACCTGATATACGTCCCAAAAACTATATGTATATCAAGCGTTGTCCCAAAAACAGTATATGATATCTGAGAGATATCCTCGTCAGGATAATCTTAATCCGTCAATTACTCTATACCCGTCATCTAGGTATATCTATCAGACATATACATATATTAGTGTATTTAAAAAAATATTTATACTCAACTGTGCAATCAAATCCTTCTTTATAAATCAAATACTAAACATACTAATATATATTTCGAACTTTAATATATAAAATATCACATTTCTAAAATTTCGATTTAAATCAATTTTTATTCGGAAATCTATTTCTCAAAACATATAGCATATATTAGTAAAATCAATATTATAAATTCACCATTCACCTGTCAAAATGATAGAAAACCTATCAAACTGGAGCATCTCGTTGCTCCGAACTGGTTACTGGGTCAACTTCTATAAATAAATAAATATTAATATTGAAAAATGAAAATAAATTCTAAAATGTCATGATGCATGAATTATGCTGACTCTAAAATATCTAACCTAATTTCTCACGAAAATTCGACAAAATTTCCCCTTAAAAACTGTCACCCCAAAAATCAACATGCTCAAATAATCACAATAACAGTTTATAATGCAATATTAAACACCAAATAAAAATATAAAAGTGTTTATGAATTCCTTATACTGTAGGAAATATTTTGATATAAATATTACTAATTAAAACTAACTAATTGAGAAATATTAAATTTAGTTTAAACCTTAAACTTCATAATTAATTGGCTAAAATTAAAAATTAACCCAATTAAATATCAAATCCATACTCTAAACATAAAAACTATTAATTACCTGAGTTAAATGATCGAAAAATCAAAACATGACATTCGATCGAAAAATAGAGAAAGGAAATCAAAATAAATATTTTTTTTAAATAAATATTTTCTGATAAAAAAATATATATATATATATATAAACGGCAAACGGTGAATTTTATTTTATTTTTTATAAACGGTGCGGTGTAAAAGCGGTGCAAGCTGTCACAATTTGTTTTCTACTTATTATCATTCTTAACTTTTTTTTTTTTCTTTTAATTATCGAACGGGTCAAAAGTAGATGGCATTGTTGAATATTGGACCTAAAATGATATGATGTGAGCAATATTGAATACAGATGGGCATTGACTTGAGATTTGCAAGCCATATAGAAACAAACCCACTTCAACAAAGTTTACCATTTTGGGGCCTTATAAGTCTAAGTAGTACAAATGGGTGGTTATAAACTAAGCCCACTTAACTAAAATAAGAATAGCAAAATTTTGTGGGGTTTCTGAATTTCTCAAGTTTCTAGCGTCATAAATAACAGAGGGAATAATTCTATTGCATAGTTAATTAATTGAAATAATTAAGTATTTATTTATTCTTAGAAAATTTGGCTTTGTTTAGAAGTTGGAACAAAAAATCTTGGATAAATAATCTTAGTGGTCATTAAATTTTTTAGTTTGTTCTATTTTAGTCACTACTCGAAATTTTGTTTCAAATTAATTACTGTACTTTTAATAATATTTTACCGGTGATCACTAGATCAAATCGGAGCCGGATCGATATACATGACATATGAGTCAGCTATAATGCTGACTCAACATGCCATATAAATGAAAAAGTCACATCAGATTATCACGTCAATAAAAATTTAATAATCATATTGAAAAATTTAAAAATTCAGTAAATATAATAAAAAAATATCAAAGTTTAATGATTTTTTTAGATCATTTATATTTTTTATCTTTTTATTCTTTTAGTTATTTTTTTCTATTTCAAAATATTTTTTTAATTTTTATCAAAATATTTTTTAATTATTTTCATTAATATTTTTTAGTTATTTTTTATTTTTTGTCAAATTATTTTTTAATTCTTTTAAATGAAAATATTTTTTTAATTAATTATTTCTTATCAAAATATTTTTAATTATTTTCACTAATATTCAATGTCCAATATTAACCCTCTGACTAATAGTTAGACACCAAATAATAAATAAATCAGCCATAGTTTATTTAATATGGCTATACCTTCTTTCAAAAAAAAAAAAAATAGGTCATGAATATAGGAATAATAGTATTTCAATTTGATGATAAACTGTCAAGCCATTTAAATTTTCTTGTCATTTTAATTTTTTTGACTAATATATATTTATTATTTAATTTTAAATGGAATATTTTATTATTATTACTAGTTATTATTATAAAAGTTAAAATAAAATAAAAAATAAAATAAAATAAATTTATTTTTTGATTTTCTTGTCATTTGAATTTTCTTATTAATTTTATTCTTATATAATATTATTAGTAATCAGGTAGTTACATTTAAATGGGAAAATTATCTTTTGAAATTTAATTGTATTATTTTATAAAAGATGATATTTCAGCTAATGGTGTAATATAACTTGTAATATTTATATTAGTGTAACGTCATTTATTGATCGAATTTTTATATTCAGTCAAATCTCACAGATCCCTAAATTTTATATTATTGAATATGATTAGTGTATAATTTATAATTCTTTCATTCAAAATGACAAGAAAGTCAATTAATAATTTATTTTAGATTTAATAATAATAAAAATAATAAAACATTTCATTTAAAATTATTAAAAAAAAATTTATTGTTTGAATTTATAAAAATTAAATAAAGTTTAAATTAAAAAAATATTTTCACTTAAAAGAATTAAAAAAATTATGATAAAAAATAAAAAAACTAAAAAAATATTAATGAAAAATTAAAAGAATATTTTAAAATAGAAAAAAAAAATTAAAATTTTTCAATGTGGTTACTAAATTTTTACGGACGTGATATTTTTTGCTTACGTAACATTCTACGTAGCATGTTGAGTCAGCATATAACGCTGGCTCAGATGCCACATATATCGATCCGACTCCAATTTAACTTGATGACTATCGGTGAAATATTGTCAAAAGTACAATGATTAATCTCAAATAAAATTTCAGTTAATAACTAAAATAAAATAAACTCTTTAAAATAAAATTTCTGTTAATAACCAAAATAAAATAAACTAAAAAATTTAGTAACCACTAGATTCATTTACCCTAAAAACCTTATATACCTTTTATCGTATTGCGCTTTAGATTTAAATTTATCAATAAAAAATTTTCTGCCCTCGAGGCGTATTGCAATTCTACCCTACTTCTCAAGGTCCAGAAAACCTTCAACAATCCAACAAAGTGAATTTATCCCATGTTACCATGTATGGTGAGCTAACTATTCTCTCACTTAAATCATATGATGTTAAAATCGTCTTCAACTCCAAATGAGTTGTTTGTCAGAAAACAATTTGTAATATTGAAATGACTTGCATGAATAATTTTGTCTAGGACATGGAAGGATCTCTATCCCTACTGTTATATACTGTCCACTTTGCTGTGACCAGAAGGACCATAAATTGGATACCTTACTAAATAGCTAAATCTAGAAACATACCACAATGTTCATCAGGAGCTAAAAATGTCCAATCTATCAATAATTTCTGGAACTGGTTTTCTCGTGTATTTGTTTATTTCTGAAATCATTTATGGAGATGCAAGAACTAAATTCAACATTTTTTGCTGCTTTTCCTTCTCGGTTCAGCATTTCACAGAGACCATGAAAGCATTAAAGAACAGAGGAAATATCTGTAAATGTAAAATTAAGTTTTCCAACATGTAAATTATTCAACATCATATAATTGATTGTAATAATATTTACATTGTGGTACAGCTAATTAAAACAGTTGATCAAATGCCATACCTACCATGAAGTAAATGTGGTATAGAGCAATGGACTGCTACAGTTGCGTTTGAGTCTTCACTCCATCATTATCATCTAAGTGTATAGAAATCTTGACATCAACTTAATTCCATGAGATTGTTTGGAGTAGAATTGTTGATAGCAGGAATATCTCTTGGCCTTGTTCTTGGAATAATTACAGGTCTACAACAGATTAGAGTAAACAGCAACTCTATTATGAACACTACAATGCTGATCCATACAAAAATGGTTTTCTTCCAACACCACATAATCCTTTTAAATACAGGAAGCTCAGATTCAAGTACAAGGGACGCATCATATATTTCTGGAATACCAGCTCCAGGCTTGAATTCAGCTCGTTGCTCAATGATCACTCTTAGGCAGGAAGTAGGCGTATCTCCTTCCACAAAACCTCTAACCTTCACCTTTACAGTTTGGGATTCTGACATGTAACCAGTGATCAGAGGTGCAAGCTTAAAGAAAGTCAATAGAACACGGATAGGTTCACTTTTGAATTTTAACATGCATGGCTTTCTTTTGCTGGCAAGGATTTTACCATCAGCAGACAGAAAGTCTACCCGAACCTACAAATGAACAATGGACAAGGTCAGAAAAGTATAGTTGTTAAACAAATAAAATTAATAAGATTGAAAATCATGATTTTAAAATGTTAGGAGTACCGACAAGTATAATTAATAAGATAGAAAATCATGATTTTAAAATGTCTGGAGTACAGAATAGGGAAAAAACAAAAAATTATCACTAACTAAAAGTGGGGGAGATGATGGAAGGGAGGGGGAACAATAATGTTTCCTATAAAATAAGCTATCTTCCATATCTATATCAAATTCTGGAATCCAATATCCTAGAGATATCAATTTTCTACACTACATTTTGTCCAAAATGGTTTGATAGATTTTTCGTACATAGAAAGTTTTGATGCCAGCACATTTTCAATTATGAACGTTTAGCTCCTCATTATTCATTTTCCAACTAAAGGGCAAAAATTTCAAGGAAAAGCCATTTTCCCCACGGGAGGATCTGGTATTGTTAGCAAGAGTTTTCATTTTAACAATGAATAACTAAATAACAGATGTAGCCAGCAACAAATTTCCTTCACAATCACAGTATAATAACACGTAGGGGCCAAATTAAATAAACTCAAGGTCACTGAGCAAATTTTATCAAAAACAAGTAAAACGCAAACTTCAAACAATAAAACAGAGTCCAAAACATTGAAATTTCAACTTTTAATAAATTAGATTGGTACCTGAAAAATCCCAAGATTTCTGTTATATCCAGACTCTGGCAATGTTAACAGAACGTTAACTTGCAACTTATGATTAGGAGGTATAACCCGTGACCCCAAACGCTTCTCTTCACAATTTACTCCACAACCAACACCACCACAAGACATTATAGGCACAAAAGCAACGGGGCTATTGTGAGTGTAATCAAAATGCAATTCTTCTTTGATCTCCATTGGATTTTCCACCAAATTTCTCACCAAAAAGCCACTAACCATAAACGAAGAAACCAAAAATCCACACAAGATTACACAAACATAAGACGACCAAAAAATTCCCCACCCAAATCGCAAGAGTAGCTTCCCTATCGATTTTTGCTCCTTGAACCAGTCGATCATCAATGGACCCAAAAATCCACAAATCGAATTGCCTAAGCAAACCAGTTTTTGCATAAGAAAACCTCTGGCACGCCTCATGGCTCCAAATGGATCAATAACTAACATATACGAACTATACAAAGCCCAAATCGGAAATGTAATAAAACTAACAAACAAATTAATTTGAAATCCAATTGCTTTAATCAACAATCGAACCACGAATTCAAGCAAATTTGCAGAGGACGAGTCTCCGAGTTCATGGGCAGCGTCGACTGAATCAAAAACAAAAACATCATTCGGTTTGGATTCCATTTTCTTGCCATCCTCGCCTACTTTGCTGGTAACTCCAAATGAATCAACTCGCTCCCGGTTCCACTGAGTGGACTCAGTGATGTCCAAGTTTTTCTCATTCTCCTTTAAATCGCGATATATTTTAGTATATCTTCTCTCTTTGTATCTCGATTTGGAGTCAAAAGTTTCGGCAATGTCTGAACTAACACAGGAAGACTCCGAATTTGAGTCTTTGGATAATGTGCCAGTTATTCGAGGGCCAGATGTTGACCGCCGCCGAAGAATGGTGGCTGGAGAGGAAACCTCCAGAGAGGTTTCACAGAGAGTGGAGTCTAAGGTAGATTGATCTGCAGTGGCGCAGTCATGAAACGGAAAGTCTTCAAGCACGTCGAAAAAGCAATCTTCGGTTTGATCAGTTTCACCGGTTTGATTTGATTGCTCCATTGAATGAATGAAAAGAATTCAGATCAGATGTCTGAGCTATAATTAGGGTTAGGGTTTCATTCTTGTTCATGTTAATCTGGATCAAGTTTTCGGGTTTGTTTGGGTAAAATTGCATTTTGTTGATAAAGTATGTTTATTTCGTTTGTCACGTGGAGTTTTGTTTTTGATGCCACGTGGAATTCATGAATCCTCAAGAACTGCGTGTCAGCATTTCAACCGTAAGATCCCTCCCTCTCTTTGTGATTTAATTTAAGTATAAATATTGAAAGGTTTAATATGGCTTAGTACATTTTATAATTTATATTAATAAAAAAATATTTATTTTACTTGTAATAAATAACTAAATATATGAGAATTTTAAGCTATTAATATTATAATTAAATTTGAATAATAATTTTTTTAAAATATATTATTGGTTAATTTGAACTTTGACATCTTGAGCTAGTTGCTATAGTTATATAATTGATACAAGTTGAGGGGTTTTGTGTTTGATAAAATGCCTCCAAGAAATAATTTTTGTAGCGTTTGAGCAATTTGTTCGTCTTTTAACAAGAAAATGAAAATATTGACAGAATTGAATTGGTTTCATACATGATCACATCGCTTTCAAGACCTTTGGACTTTTGTTCTAATGTCAACATTTTAAGGCTAGCAATAACATGCATTTCCATCAATAGGGCCAAGTGGATACATTTATATTAAAAAAACTGTATTTGTTTTATTGTTTATAAACATGATTATCCCAATTATATCAATCATTTCATTAGCTGATATATTTAACTCCCAAAGTTAATTTGCATTTTGTTAAAGTATATTTTGGTACGGAGCCTCTATGCACCGCACGGATGATTAGTTAGGCCTTCCTTCTTTTCTTGGCTTATGGTCAAAACCATGTGCTTAATTATGGACTATTAAATGTTAATTAAGTTTTTTGTTCAAAATGAAAAAAGTATTAACCAAGCTTTAGCGTAACTACTTAGCCTCTGTCCCCACTATGATAGAGAATAGGAGATCGACCCCAGCTAATCATGAATAGACGTGAAAGACATCTGTTCCCATAGCAGCCTAGTTATTAATAAATCTTGATACCAATCCAAGTATTAAATTAGTCCAAGCAAATAATTGAAATACAGCCACCTAATATTTATTATACTTTTCAATCAGGATATGATCATGCCAGTGGGAAGATTCTGATAAATGGTCAACTCAGTTTTCATTTTCAACAGACACCATATTAGAATTTTCAATTTAGTAATAGTTTTTTACTCAATTTGGGATAAATCAAATACTGTAAGAGTATTATAATTTTTGCTAGGCAGAAGAGTTGGGGCAAGAACATATCTTGCAATTGCTTTATGCATGTTTTTTGTTTCAAAGATGTTTTTCTTCAACCATGCAGTTGTTGTTTCAGTTTTAGTTTTAATTTGCTTGATGACTCAACGATCTATTGCTGCTCGACTGCCTCAAGACGAGGGTATGATGAATACTCTATCCTCATGTTTGCTTTTCTTTTTGCCCCTTCTGATAGTAGATGAAATATGATATAATAAGATATTCTTTCTGATGCGGTAACACCCGTAGAATATTTTCTTTTCTTGGCTATAGTTATTATATCGATTTTTCCAATCACTATCTGGTTACTATTAAGAGTTTATGTAGAGGTTATGAATATTGCACAATTAGGAAAAAGTACAAAACGTATCAGATACTTTAGCTGCTGTCAATTCTCTTCAGAAGTTCTATTAACAAGTAAATGAAACGTGGACAACTAGAAAAGGGTCATCTTATTCAGAATTTCTGATTCAGTAATTTGTGTTTGTGAATTTAGTTCTATATATAGTAATTATGGTGGTTTAAATTTTCCATTTGAAGTATAAAATTGAAGCTATTAGATAAGTAGATAAGCAGTAGTACTTAGGATCAGTTGTCCGTAAGAAGAAAGAAAAAAAAATGAAAGGACAAGAAAAAGATAGCTAGTCCCTAGATTAGTGTTTGATATGCTGGCAGATAAGATTTTACCTGGAGCTAATTTGATTTTAAAGTCTGACCTTGCAAATATCGTTTTTTGGTGGATGTCAACCAGTGGATGCTTTAAACCAGATTATAACAAAGATGGGAGCTTCTTTCGGGAATTTCAGTGCTGATACGGCTTGTGGACACTTTCTCCGACCAGTTCAACGGTCAGATCCGGAGAGGAACATTACTTGCAATTGTACATTCCCGAACAACACCTGCCATATTACATACCTGTACATTTCTCAATCTCAAATAACTTTCTGACAAATTTGCAATTACATATCTGGATTTGCCTCAGTTCATAATGACATTTACTAAGTGCTCAGTAACATAAATCTGGAGAAACTAAAGTAGATAAGGATGTTTCAAAATAAACAATATGGTTGATGGTTACGTTGTTTTGAGATAAAATTTTATAGAATCATTGTTTTTCTGTATAGTATTTTTGTCAAAGAGATAAGTCTATGTCACAGCTTGTTTCTGTGTATAGTTCTGCAATACGGCTTTCGGATATTGCTTTACCCTTGTGCTAAAATACCAATTCTGGCTTCGATATGATTTTCAGTGAAATCAAGCGTCATAGTCTTCCTGGAGAACTTCCACCTGAACTCGTCCAGCTTCCTTATCTTGAAACAATGTGAGAATTTGGATTCTCCATGTACATTAGTTGCATGTGTGTGTGTGTGTGTGTGAACTTTCTTGTTTTTACAGATAAAGTCAACTGATCATTTTTTTAATTAAACTAATTATTTGAATTGAGGGAAGGGAAAGAATAATTCCAAGAACTAGTGTTTTCTTTTATTATTTTGAAACGGGGGTATGAATTTGTTTGCTCTCTCTTGTATTCATTCAATTTCAATATCAGAAAGAAATGCCATCGGAAAAAATGTCCTAAAGTCATGTCTTGTTTGCTTGCAGTGATTTTGCTTACAACTATCTGAATGGTTCTATACCACGTGAATTGGCTTCCATGCCACTTAAGTCCATGTAAGCCCCTTATCTATCGCCATTTTTTTAAATGGAATTTTCTGTGCATGTTATTGAATTAACCAGGCCTTGTTAGCGCAGCTCTCTTCTTGCAAATCGGTTATCGGGGAATATACCAAGTTATTTGGAGAATTTTACCAATCTTACATACTTGTAAGTAGTAAATTTCAGTGTATGCAGATTTACTCACAGCACTATATGATAATATCATTCATGAATTGTCTGCTTAATGAATTTTATAATGCATGAGATGCAGTTTTTCTGGCTGGAATGAGGGAAATGAAAAGGAAACTTTTTGTGTTGTAAAATTAAGTAATGTTGCACACTTGGCTTTCTTTGTCCCTTCCTTAAGTACAGAATTATCTTTAAATGAACAGCAACATTTGCTCTTTATGTAATATGTAATTTCAATTGCTGATAAGAACTTTGTCCATATACATCTATGTGGATATGAATCTGTTCAAGTGCTTAGAGCAATCTATCTGAGTGTATTTTTCTATCTTGCCAGGAACCTTGAAGTAAACCAATTCTCTGGAACTGTCCCTCGGGAGCTTGGGAAGTTAGTTAACTTGAAATCACTGTAGGGAATTTTATGGAAATCATTTCTAATTCTGTTTTTTCCCTCTTAACTTTGTTCTCCCACAGTTGGGTTATCTTTAGTGAATTAAATTAATTTGTTATTGCAGGATTCTATCTTCCAACAAATTGAATGGAAATTTGCCAATGGAACTTGGTGATCTAAGCTTGACTGATTTGTAAGTCTTTCACAATGAAATTATTAGTATAATACATAGAATTTGACATATTTATAGATTTAATTGCTCTCCATTGCACAATGCAGTCGGATAAATGACAACAGTCTTAATGGAAGCATACCAGATTTTATACAAAACTGGAAGCAACTCAGCAGATTGTAAGATCATCATCTTCCCAAAGAACTTTATTTTCTTTTCAAATTTGAGACAGGAGAAAAAGGAAAAAGACAAATAAAAGGAAAATTACATTTTGGGACTAAGTTTCTTGATTGATTTTGATTATCCGAGTAATGCAGAGAAATTATGGCTAGTGGACTTCAAGGACCCATTCCATCATCCATTTCTTTTTTGGAAAAATTGACTAACTTGTGAGTGAAAATCTCTTAATTGTTCTAATTGTTGGAATTTAACTGATGTTTTTATGCATCAAATCTACCATATTGTTTGTTTTTAGAGGAACTTCAGTACAACATTTGATTATTGATAATAAAAATTGCACTTAAATATGCAGGAGGATTACTGACATAAATGCCACAAATCAGTCGTTTCCTGATCTCAGCAAATTAACAGATCTCAAATGGCTGTATGTTCATTGCTTATTCTCTTTACTGGTCAGAATGCATATAGATGTTGCATATGACATTATATCTGACATGGTTGTTGTGGGGTTTTTAGGATTTTGAAGAACTGCAATATATCAGGAGAAATCCCTCCATACATCTGGGAAATGAGTAAAATGGAAATTTTGTAAGTACTGATATATGAAAATCAGTTTTGGTTAGCAATAATTATGCACTTGAAAAACATTTCTGCACATCACGCATGAAAATGCAATAACTGCACCATCTTCGTATTTTACTGTCCTGTGCAATACAATCCAATACTGGTCTGTTTAGGATGTATGATTTTACAAAAGGATTAATTGTGATGGTGTAAATACATACAACATTTAGACATATGTGGCGGCAGAAACTGTTGCTGCATGCCATTGTTTTGAGTGAATCTCTAAGGAATATGTAAATAAGAAATGAAGTCTAATGAAGATGACAAGGCAGATTGTTCTGAGTTTCAGTCAACCATGATATTGGCAGCGTTGGACCTTGAATTTAATGTTCGTCTTATTATTTTTGACAGGGATCTCAGTTTTAACAATTTAAATGGGGAACTTTCCAATTCTATACTAGCAGGTGTTTGGAAAGTTATGTGAGTAATGGAACCTAAATCCTAGTACTTAATGATGTGGAATTGTGGAATATGAAAGATACTAACTACTTGATGTTGTGTTAATCAGTACTCTAAGTGGCAATTCTCTCAGTGGAAAGTTACCGATTTGGAGGCAGGGAATAAATGTGTATGTACTTTATCTCTTCTGGTTGGATAACAATTGGCACCTGTCCTTATCAGATATAGTCATAATTTTAGATCTCTGTAAATTCCCTACTTGTTGCTTTTATTATGCATGAGGCTTAATAAGGCCATTAACTAATCTATCAAATTATAATATTTGGTTTCATTTAACTTATCATTATATCTTACTAACTTTTGTTTAAAAGCAAACTGAGTACTAGATTGAGCATCTTCTACCTGTCTATCCATCTATATCTGGAATGGCTGTGTTTCTGGAACTATTCTTTTTTGCCTCACTAGAATTTAAAAAGTTTCAAATGCGGAATCCATCCTTCTCACTGTTTATGTTAAAATTTAGCATTCTCTAGAGATGATTAGCAGTTGAAGTGTGAAGTGATGCACCGTTAGGTCATAATTTTACTCAAGCGTCAATCTTATTCCATGAAATAGTAGTATGGAAATATATTGAACTGAATTGTGGACTCAATTTAGCTTTAATTCCAAAATTAATTGGGATCAGTTATATGAATTTATTTTCACTCTCAATGATTTTGAGCGACATCTTTTGATAATTGTAGCACCTCTAAATTATACTGTATTTTTTTCTTCCAAATTAGTTTAAGTTTACCATTTACTTTCTTCCTCTTCTCTGTCACAATATCTCCATTCTCTCATATTGTCTTTAATCAATACGACTCCCACTTTATATCTAATATTTTCATTACGTATCTTATCCGTTCTAATATGACCACACATCTAACTTAACATTCTCATCTCGATATCCCTCATTTTCGATACATGGTGTCTCTTCATTGTCTAACACTCTCTATCATATAGCATAGTCGGTCGAATAGTATTATGATAGAATTTTCTTTTCAATTTATTGAGAATCTCGCTGTCACTTAAGGATCCCGTGGCAAATCCTCATTTCAACTACTCAGCTTTTATCCTATGGCTAACATCGTTCTCATAACTTCCATCTCTTTGTAAGATCAATCCTTGATATTTAAAATGAGTGTTTTGGAGTTCACTCCATCCAAGCTAACTCTTTTATTATTCCCACTTCTGTTTTTACTAAACTTGTAATGCATGTATTTCGTTTTGATTCTACTTAACCTGAAACTCTTAGACTCCCAAGTGCTTTTCCACGATTCTAACTTTCTATTAACTCTCTCCCATGTCTCATGTACCGGTACAATACCGTTTGCAAGTATCATGTTCCAAGGAATGTTCTCTTGTATATGCTTTATTAATTTACTTATAATCAAAGTAAAGAGGTAAGAACTCACTGTGGATCTTTTATACAACCCAATGAGATAAGAAAGCCTCCTGATGCAACCCAAATAGTGGTCTGGGATTATGCAGAGATTAATTCTTTTAAAATGAATGATCTTTCTTCCTTCAATTGTCTATTCACATGCTTCATTGTGGTGCATCAGAACCCCTGCATTATTTATAAGATAGTTCTGTTTTGTTTCTGCAAGCAGAGATCTTTCCTACAATAACTTCACAAAGGAAAGTGCTGAGCAGCCTACTTGTCAGCAGAGGTTTGTATTATACTTATTGAATGAAAAAGAGTGCTTCTGTAAACTTTCTTGTTCATCAACATTATGTGGGAGGTCCAATTGTTGAAATTATCTTTTTTTTGCCTTGTGTTATTTCAACAGGGATGTTAGTCTAAACTTGTTCAGAAGTTCGTCAATGGGAAATGACATGTGAGTTTGTTTTCTTGTTAGCTTAAAATTAAATTTTTAAGCTATAAGCTGGTGAAATTTTAAATTTTCTTATGGTGCTTTAAAATTAACATCCTACTGATACTCATTTATGGCTGTGCTTGGCAACTAGAGGTGGAGCATGTGCAAATGGTTTCAGATGTGATCAATGTAAGTAAGTTACGTGGCATTAGGCTTAGCAGACTTGTAGGATCACAGCTCACTCTTTTGACCTAAAATAAATGTCCTGCAAAATTCAACTTGAACATAGATCATTTTATATTAATGATTTGTACAGTGATAAAATTATAGTTTGAAATTGTGTGTATAATTTTAATTTCGTAAATTTGGTTACTCAACATATGTAGGAAGAAAACAGATACAGGCATGCATAAAGCAAGACTTAAATTTTTGACTGCTAATGCAAAGAAAGAAAAATTTTATCTTAATGATGCCTGTATCTATCAAGCTAACCATCTTATCCAAAAGGGTATTGGTTTTTACCTGTTCTTCAGTTAATTTTTTTTTTTAACCTAAAGCAACATAAAACACAACAACTTATTTGTTTCTTATATAATTGTTTTCTCAAAAAGAGCTGCAGCAGGATATAGTAACAACATATTCTGCACAAAGAAAAAAAGGAGCAGAGAATTAGCTTAATATATAGCATTGCTTGCTACATTTCCCATTTTAATAATTATAAGGGTTTTATTGTTTAACTAAATGAGATGGTTTACCTTCTGATGTACCAAAAAGCTATCTGGGATGGTTGGTCTTTTAGTTTTAATCGTCTTAATATCATAGTTTTTTACCTTCTTCTTTAATTGTCCTTTAATATGGAACTATCTCTTGGCAGATTGGTACTCTATGTACATTAATTGTGGTGGAGGAAATGTGATCACAGATGACAGAACATATGAAGGAGATTCAGTTGCTAGTGGTAGTGATGACTGGGGATTTAGCAGTGCTGGAGACTTTATGGATGACAATGATTTCTTGAGCACAGATTATACTGTAAATCAACCATCCCTAAACATCGATGAATTGTACCGTACAGCACGCCGTTCTCCTGTATCACTTACTTATTATCATCGTTGTTTAATGAATGAGAATTATACTGTGAGTCTACATTTTGCGGAGATCCAGTTCACAAATGACAGCACATATAACAGTCTTGGAAGGCGCTTATTTGATATCTATATTCAGGTAAATAGATTCTTCCCAAGTGCAGAAAGTTCTGAGATTGGATTAGTGGTTTTAAATAACTGTTAAAATTTGGTGGTAAAGGTGCCAAAGAACTGTTGGAATCGTTACTTCCTTGCTGGAATTTTAAAATCAGGCTTTGAATCTCAGTCTCATATGGGATAAGGCTATTTTCTTGGTATGTATTGGGGGCTTTCAAATGAGTGTCTATGAGTGTTATTTGGCTTAATTAAAGGTTGCGTTTGTTCTAGTTTCTCCTCTTTGACGTTTATAACTGTGTTTTCTTTTTTGCTTTTGGATAGAAATAGGACATTTATCTTAGATGTTACAATCTTTTGTTCTTCTTATGTAATATTTTTTTTTCATATTCAGAAGAACAAATCATAGATTCATAGTTGAGATATACATGTTAGGAAGAATTTTCTGTCAATTTGCCTTGCAAATTTATTTAGTAGGTAACTTTCTGAAAGATATATAATTTGTTGGATCATTCATGTAGCACAATTTTTAGAATTAAAATATGATTGAGGTTACCCATTTGTGGTATATTTGCTAGACAATTGCAACACGCCAAGTTATGTTGTGGAGGTTTCAAGCTTTTGATCAGAGGCTTGGATGAAATTATTGCTTTTTATCAACTTGTGGATAAAATTGTGTTGTTGGAATGCTATGCTGCAGAATGATAGAGTGGAGAAGGATTTCAACATTGAAGTTCAAGCTAATGGTGTTGCCATGCCAATTGTAAAGAAGTACAATGCTACAGTAACAAATAACATCTTGGAGATCCGCTTCTTTTGGGCTGGTAAAGGGACTACAAGAATTCCTAATAGTGGAGTCTATGGCCCCCTTATATCAGCTATTTCTTTAGATCCTAGTAAGTGATCCTTCATATTCTTGTTATCATAGCTGCTTCTTTCATTAGCGTGATTACGGGTATTAATATGGTCAGTTGACAATAATGAATTTTCCATACGGTGAAGAACCTTAGAAATTTTCAAATCATGGATATGCATTTTCAGATGAATCTGAAGCTACTAGTGCTGATATGTTTGAGTTGGAAAGGTTTTTCTGACTGGAATGTTCGGATATGAATTGATTAGCGTTATGTTAATTGGACAAAAATTAGAATTTCAGTTTCATGCCTATATCAATATACTTGTGGTTAGAAGTTCATTCCTTGCTGCTTGTTCTTTGAATTCGGATAGCATAATTGCTTGGTTGGTTCTTTTGGCAGACTTTGAACCCCCTTCAAGAGGAGGAAAGACAAAAATTGCACCAATTGTTGCTGGAGTTGGAGGATCATGTCTCATTCTATTAGCATTGGTTGTCATTGGGTGGAGACGCTATTTCAGACAAAACAATGGGAGACAAAAAGGTTTGGACTATTTCTTATTGGCTTCATATCAAATACAATTAAATGTTTCATAAGCTGCTTTCAGCTCGATTCCCATGGATCATTACTTATGGCACTGCTAACATTTTAGCTTTCCTATAAATCTCAGTATTTGGTTAACAACTTTTTCTGATCAATTTAAGATAGGGATTTTAATTCTAAGAGTGTTAAACAAGTTGATTTAGTATACTTGGAAGATTTCTTCATTTTTTCTTGGTATTTACCAACAATATATGGAAAGTGGTCAATTCTGTGCATTCTGCTCTTTCCTTGGAAGGGAACTGGGAAGTGGTATGGCAGTATGGCATACAATGGTCAGAAAGAAATTATAATTTTTTTTTAATCTAACATGTGGAGAGATATGCTCGATGGGTGGATGATTGGTAGCTAGCATGCTGTAGCTTGTCCATAACAAAAATTAGTAACCATTCTGTTCGATTGTTAGAGGAACTTTTTCTGAAGGTTACTGAACTTGAAAGATCCAGGGAGGCAGCGATTGTTTTATATTATCATACAGATAATTAGTATTTATATATGATAAAGTCACAGCATAGTTTTGTTTTTAACAGATCTTGAAGGACTAGAAAGCCAAACAGTTTCTTTTACCTTAAAGCAAATCAAAGCCGCCACAAAGAATTTTGATCCTTCAAATAAAATTGGTGAAGGGGGATTTGGACCAGTTTACAAGGTATCATGACTGATGTACTGTAATTATTTATTCTTCAAACTAAGGATATTCTTTTAAGGATTATACTAAAGATAACATTTGCATTGCTGGGATGCAGGGTTTGTTACTTGATGGTACTGTAATTGCTGTGAAGCAGCTGTCATCTAAGTCAAGTCAAGGAAATCGTGAGTTTTTGAATGAAATAGGCATGATTTCATGTTTGCAGCACCCAAATCTTGTGAAACTTCATGGCTGCTGTGTTGAAGGAAATCAGTTGCTGCTAGTATATGAATACATGGAAAATAATAGCCTTGGTCGCGCTTTGCTCGGTAAGTAAAAATCTGGTTTAACATGCAATAAAAGAGAATAGAAATCCATACAGTTAGATTATGATTTTTTTTTGCAAAAGCATTATTCCTTCTATAATTGCTCATAGGCCCAGAACGTTCCCAAATGAAACTGGACTGGAAAACAAGGCAGAGGATCTGTGTTGGGATAGCCAGAGGATTAGCTTTTCTGCATGAAGAGTCAAGGCTCAAAATTGTTCATAGGGATATCAAAGCTACCAATGTTCTCCTTGATAAGCATCTGAATCCTAAGATATCCGACTTCGGGTTGGCTAAACTCAATACAGAGGAAAAAACTCACATAAGCACCAGGGTTGCTGGAACTATGTATGACACTTTTTCTTTCTTGTAAAGCAAACCAAAAGGCTTTGAAAATCAAATTTATTTCTTTTTATAACCTTTGAGTACTAACAAAAACTGCCACATGATTTGACATGCAGGGGATATATGGCACCAGAATATGCATTATGGGGTTATTTGACAGATAAAGTAGATGTTTATAGTTTTGGAATTGTGGGATTGGAAATTGTTAGTGGAAAGCACAATATGAGTCACGGACCGGAGAACAATTTTGCTTGCCTTCTTGATTGGGTAATCCACAAATATTTTAGCTTGTTTGTTATATCCATTGAAGTTTCTTTTATTGGTCCATCTCAATCTTCATTCATTTGTCTGATTTCGCTTCATCTCAATCTTCATTCATTTGTCAGATTTCGCTTTCTCTAAACCACTTATATTTGCCTGACAGGCTTGCCAATTACAGCAAAGTGGAAACCTAATGGAGCTAGTGGATGAGAAACTTGGATCAGACTTCAAGAAGAAAGAAGCGGAAAGGATGATTACAGTGTCTCTCTTATGCACAAATGGTTCACCTTCACTAAGACCGACCATGTCCGAAGCGGTAAAAATGCTGGAGGGAACTGCAATTATACCAGATGTGATCCCTGAAGCTAATAGTTATAATGAAGATTTGAGGTTTAAAGCCATAAGAGAGCATCAAAAACAAATAAGAAGTGAAAGTTCAAAAGGAAGACAAGAGCATAATTCAATATCAACAATGTCTGAGCATCAAGATTCCTTTGGTTCTGCCATTGATTTGAATGAAATTAACGGGGAGTCCAATATGAGGTATAAGGCAAAGAGAGACCTTAATAAACAAACGGACAGCCAGGTTTCTTTCTCCATCACAGCCTCTTCCTCAGCATCGGTTCATGATCCTTATGATTTCAATTCAAATTCCTGATGTTTCATTTAAACTAGTAAAAAATTTTCTTGGCATTAGGGCTTCTCTATAGGTTGACACTTTTTATAAATTTTATTTATTCCATTCATCACTGCGAGTAAGAATATTTTGTTTTTGAAGCAAAACAAATGTTTTGGTGTGGACTGTGATCCATAAAAATAAAATAAAATAAAAAAATAAAAAAAGACTTGTTTGAATGAGTGTAACACTCTGGTTGCTTTCCATTCCTTCTAAGTTGACGAGGTCTCCGCTGTATCCTTCTTTTTGTCCTTTGTGAATCTCTCTAATATTTTTGCAAAAAATATTTTAGGTGTGGATTTGAGAATACCAATTTATTCATTTCTTTATTTTTTAAAATTTGGCTTTCACCGACTCCAATATTTGAGATCTTATAACCTTAAGGAACTTTTTCATTAAAAAAAATAACCTTAAGGAACTCTCCCGAAGTCGACCGCATTACCATTCGACCCAGTCCAGTAATAAAATAAATTCACAATCAAGATAAAATTAATTAGACCCGGCTTTGTTCATTCATGAAAAAAAAAAAAAAAAAACCGCAAGAACAGAACTTGAGCAAGAGCAAAGATCAAAGATGTCCTTTTTCATCGAAGATTCAATTTTTATTATATGGGTTCTAGTGATTTTGAGCTGCAGCCTGCATAGGTGCAAGAGATTCCAAGACCGCCGCCGAAGAGTGGTGGCCGAAAGAGAATGAATGAACAGAATTCTGATTTCTAAGCTAGAATTAGGATTAGGGTTTTATAAAAGAAAATTGGATCAAGCTTTTGAGTTTGGGTAGAATTGCATTTTTTTTTATACAGAGGAAAATCAGAAAGCACAATTTAGGACAGGACACTCCACAAACATTATGAAGCAAAATGCTATTCATTTTCTGAGAGGCTCTTCACAAAATTATGTACCAACTGGAACCGAAACGAGTTAGCTAATTTACACTGTTTTTAGCTTCTCTATAGATTTGCTTTGAACAAAACCCTCCAATTCCTTGTCAAAAGGTGTTGGATAGGGAACTTGTTCCCTTGCCTCCCACCATCTTCTTTCCAATTAGGTTGACTATAATAGCATTATCACATTCTATAATGATATTTCACGCTCTTATGTTCCAAGTCAGATTCAGTTCAAGATACAACCCCCATAGTTCAGCCATTATAACCGAGCAAACTCCCAAATTTGATGCAAAGCCACCAACCATGCACCTGTATGCGTTTCTCCTTATGACAGAATTGCATTTTGTTGATGTAGTTCGTTCATGTCTTGTGCCACGTGGAGTTTCTCCTTACTGTCACGTGGAATTCATGGGTCCTACCCTCATTTTCACATCTTTCACTTTCACTCATGTTCTGTCAGCACTTCAACAGTAAGATCCCCTTCTCTTTGTTTCTGTTAGAGATTTATTTTATAATGTATACATTATAGATAAATTTAGCTAACCCAAATTTAAAAATTAAAAATTTAATTGCAATTTTATGTAGAATTTTTTTTTTAAAAAAAATTAAAATCTTAAAGGTCAAATTAATCCTTAAACTTATCATATCTTATTGTTAATTTAATTTTTAAATTTCGATTAAATTTAATTGAACTTTTTAATTTTATAAATTTGATTAATTAAGTTATTAATTTGATTGTTCATGGTTTACCATATTTACAAAATTGAAGAATTCAATATTATTATATTGATATTATTATTATTTTTAATTCAGCTTTTGTGAAGAATTGCAAATAAATTTTAAATTGAGATAAAATTGATAAAAAAAAATATAATTGTAAAAATATGAAAAGTTTATGATAAATTTATGCGATTGTTAAAAGGTTTATTAATTTAGCTTAATACATTTTATAATTTATATATATCAAAAATATTTATAATTACAAAAACATGTAAAGTTGATGATAAATTTATGCTATTGTTAAAAGGTTTATTATTTTATCTTAATACATTTTATAATTTATATATATCAAAAATATTTATTCTGCTTGTAAATATATGAGAATTATAATATATTATTATTATTATAATTATAAATTCACTATTCATAATTAAATTTGAATAGTAATTTTTTAAAAATTATTATTGGTTAGTAGGTTCTTAATGGAGACTCAAATTTTCAGTTTTAGTTCTAAGTGTTGTTCTTATTATTATCATGATATTCTCTTAACGAAAACAAAGATATAAGATTCAAAATTTTTACCTTTAATTAATTATTTATTAATGTAAAATCAAATTAGTTAAAATAATTTTCTTCTATGTGAGGGTTTGAACTTTGACCTATTATAATTATATAATTGATAGAGGTTGAGGGGTTTGGTGTTTGGTAAAATGTGTCCAAGAACGAATTTCTGTAGCATTTGAACAATTGCAGTGTCATGACTAAATGGAATTGATTTCATACATGATGACATCGCTTTCAATTCCTTTGGACTTTTGTTCCACGTCAATATTTTAGGGCCAGCAATGGCATGCATTTCCACCAATATGTGGCCAAGGTCATGTTCGATTAAGAAAATTGAATGTATTTGTTCTATTGTTCATAAACATGATTATCACAATTATACCATTCATTTCATCAGCTTGTAGCTTGTCAAAATGGTGGGCCTTTCTTTCTTGCATTACATTATTTAAAGTAAGGGACAACATTTTTTTTATGTAGTATTAAGAAAAATATCTATATGATCTGGCTATGAGATTATAACAGTAGGAAACAAGATTGAGAGCAAACCAATTTAATTTGCCAATTATATGAACTCTCAAGTAGAGATTGAATTCAAACTGATTAAATTAAATTAAATTAATTAAATTAAATAGAAATCGATAATTTTATAATTTATTTAATTTGGTTTGATTTGAAAATAAAATAAATAAAAAATTTAATTTGATTTGCAGTTTGAATATTTTTTTTTCTCGGTTTTAAATCGAACTAAACCGAAGTTATATATATATAAATATATTAAATATATTTAATTTTATTTTATATACAATCACATATTTTTTTTAACTTAATATTAATTTAAAATTTAAAAAAGACAATCCATGAGAATTAACTAAAAATAAATAAAAAAGAATTTAATTCTTAAAAAAATATATATAAGTTTTAGATGTGTTAATTAATAGAATAGACAAGTTTTTCATTACATAATATTGAATTATTTTTAAATTTTTTTATTATTGATATTTTATCGGTATTTTATTTTTAAATTTATAATAAAATAATAACAATTTATAAAAAAATATTTTTTATTTAAAGCAGATAAATAAAAAAATATTCAATTTGAAAGCTTTTCAAATAAAAAAATTAATTAATTTAATAATAATTTTTTAAATTAATCAAATCGAATCGATATCACAAATATTCTATAAGTTAAAATATAGTTTATGCAATGTATATCTTGGTCGGTAACCTTTATGCACAGCAAGAATGATTAGGTAGGCATTTTTTTTTCTTGGCTTATGGTCAAGAGCATGTGCGTAATTATGGATTATTAAATATTTAATCAAACTTTAACCTAACTGCTTCGAAATTGGTTTGATCTATGTCTTTACTGTTTCATAGACGAGAAGATTGGCTTACGCAAAGCATGAGTGAAAGTGAAGGATGTGTGTTACACAATCGGGTAACTGCCCCTAAAAGCTTTAAAATATATATATATATATATGTATAAATTTTTTAATTGATCTCCCTTAATTTTGTTCTCTGATCTCTCTTAAAATATTTAAAACATATATATATATATGTGTCTTAATTTTTTTAATTAGTCCTCTAAATTTTTTAATTTAATCATTTAATTTGCTATTATATTAACTTTGATCTTAAAATCTTTAAAATATACATATATGTGTATTAATTTTTTAATTGACTCAATAATTTTTTTTTAATTTTGTCACTTAATTTGTTATTATATTAATTTTAGCCTTAAAATCTTTAATATATATATATATATGTGTGTGTGTGTATTTTTTAATTAGTCTATAAATTTTTTTCATTTGATTATCCTATTTGCTATTATGTTAACATTGATCCTCTAAATTTGTTTAATTTAGTTATTCAATCTGTTATTATATTAATTTTAGCCCTAAAATCTTTAAAATATATAAATATGTATAAATTTTTTAATTAACCCTTAATTTTTTTTTATTTGATCATCATATTTACTATTATATTAATTTTTGCCTCTTAATACAATTTTTTGGTTCTGCCCTGGTGTTACATATCAGCCTAGTTACTAATATGGGTTTAAAATCTTGATACCAATTCAAACAAAGATATATCTTTGGAAATGGAGTAGCCACAATATTATAACAAATACTAAAACATATTGACCGAAGTAGAGGCAAGTCAGTGTTTTAGACACAACGCAACCACCTAAGATTTATTACACTTTTCAATCAGGATATGTTTAGGCCAATGAGAAACCGCGGATAATTTTTTTTTAACTATAAATATCCCATAGATTGAAGGGTTGATGTATAAAAAATATATCATTGAATTCATTATAAAAAATATTATAATATTATAAATTTTAAAAAATTTTATAAATATTTTTTGAATACTAAAAAGGCTATACAGCAACACATCAGTCCCTCAACCCCCTCATCTTATGTTTTAAATTTATAAAATTTATGGCATCCTTTAATATATGTATTTTTTGATATTCAAACTTCATCATAAAGTATAAATATACGTTTTCACTTGAATTATATCTCATTGGTTGAAACAGCTGGTAAGTTAATTGACCATTAGGTTGTTATTTTCCACAGGAATAATATTAGAATTTTCAATTTAGCAATAGTCTTTATTAGAATTGTGTGACTCAAATACTGTAGGAGTATTATAAGTTTTGCTAGGCAGAAGAATTGAGGCAAGAACATATCTTGCAATTGCTTTATGCATATTTTGGTTTCAAAGATGTTCTTCTTCAACCATGCAGTTGTTGTATCAGTTTTAATTTTAATTTGCTTGATGACTCAACGATCTGTTGCTGCTGGACTGCCTGAAGAAGAGGGTATGATGAATACTTTATCCCTATATTTGCTTTTCGTTTTGCCCCTTCTGATAGTAGATGAAATATGATATGATAAAAGGTTCTTTTCTGATGTAGTAACACCTGTAGAAAATTTTCTTTTCTTGGCTATGGTTGTTATATCTATTTTTACCAATCACTTTCTGGTTTATTAAGAGGTTAGAATATTGCACAATTAGGAAAAAGTACAAAACGTGTCAGATACTTTAGCTGCTGTCAATTCTCTTCAGAAGTTCTATTAACAAGTGAATGGAACATGGGCAACTAGAAAAGGGTCATCTTATTCAGAATTTCTGATTCAGTTGGTAGTGTGTGTGAATGTTAGTTCTATACATAGTAATTATGGTGGTTTAAATTCTCTTTTATGAAGTATAAAATTGGAGTTATTAGATAAGCAGAAGTACCTTGGATCAGTTGGCCGTAAGAAGAAAGAAACAGTGAAAGGACAAGAAAAAAAAAGCGGGGAGTCCCTAGACTCCCTACATTAGGGTTTAGTATGCTGGCAGATAAAATGTGTACCTTGAGCTAATTTGATTTTAAAGTCTGACCTTTAAAATTTCGTTTGTTGGTGGACGTCATCCAGTGAATGCTTTAAATCAAATTATCAAAAAGATGGGGGCTTCTTTCGAGAATTTCAGTGCTGATGATGCTTGTGGAAGACTTGACCAACCAGTTCAACCGACAGATCCGGAGAGGAACATTACTTGCAATTGTCAATTTCCGAACAACACCTGCCATATTATCTCCCTGTAAATATCTCAATCTCAAATGAATTTCTGACAAATTTGCAATCACCTTTATGTTTGTCTGCATATCTGAATTTGCCTCAGTTCATAATGATATTTACTCAGTGCTCTGTAACATAAATATGGAGAAACTAAGGTAGATAAGGATGTTTCAAAATAGACAATATAGTTGATGGTTACTTTGTTTTGAAATTAAAGTTTATAGAATTATTGTCTTTTTGTTTAGTATTTTTCTCAAAGACCTAGGTCAATGTCAT
Source organism: Aleurites moluccanus (assembly GCA_948193065.1). Classification (NCBI taxonomy): domain Eukaryota; kingdom Viridiplantae; phylum Streptophyta; class Magnoliopsida; order Malpighiales; family Euphorbiaceae; genus Aleurites; species Aleurites moluccanus. Next base: position 53,358 of record CANXYC010987989.1, read on the forward strand.
AGCTTGTTTCTGTGTATAGCTCTGCAATACAACCTTCGGATATTGCTTTACCCTTGTGCTAAAAAACCAATTCTGGCTTTGGTATGATTTTCAGGGAAATCAAGCGTTATAGCCTTCCAGGACAACTTCCACCTGAACTCATCCAGCTTCCTTATCTTGAAACAATGTGAGAATTTGGATTCTCCACGTACAATTTGCGTATCTGTGCGAACTTTGTTGTTTTTGCAGATAAAATCAACTGATCATTTTGATAATTAAACTAGTTATTTGAATTGAGGGAAGGGAAAGAATAATTCCAATAACTAACTTGTGTTTTCTTTTATTATTTTGAAACAGGTGTATGAATACGTTTGCTTTCTCTTGTATTTCATTCAATTTCTATGTCAGAAAGAAATCCCATAGGGAGATGTGTCCTAAAGTTTTAAACTAATGTCTCGTTTGCTTGCAGTGATTTTGCTTTCAACTGCCTGAATGGTTCTATACCACGTGAATGGGCTTCCTTGTCACTTAAGTCCATGTAAGCACCTTATTTATCGCCATTTTTTCTCATGGCATTTTCTGTGCATGTTATTGAATTGATAAGGAATTGTTAGCGCAGCTCTCTTCTTGCAAATCGGTTATCGGGGAATATACCAAGCTATTTGGAGAATTTTACCAACCTTACATACTTGTAAGTAGTAAATTTCAGTGTATGCAGATTTGCTCACAGCAATATATGATAATATCATTCATTAATTGTCTGCTTAATGAATTTTATAATGCATGCTATCCGGTTTTTCTGGCTGGAATGAGGGAAATGAAATGGAAATTTCTTCTGTCTTGTAAATTTAAGTAATGTTGCACACTTGGCTTTCTTTGTCCATTCACTGAGCACAGAATAATCTTTAAATGAACAGAAACATTTGCACTATGTAATTTGTAATTTCAGTATATGATAAGAACTTTATCCATATCTATCTATGTGGATATGAATCTCTTCAAGTGCTTAGAGCAATCTATCTCAGTGAATTTTTCAATCTTGCCAGGAACCTTGAATTAAACCAATTCTCAGGAACTGTCCCTTTGGAGCTTGGAAAGTTAGTTCACTTGAAAACATTGTAAGGAATTTTATGGAACACATTTCTAATTCTGCTTTTTCCCTCTTAAATTGTTCTCCCACAGTTGTGATATCTTTAGAGAATAAAATTAATTTGTTGTTGCAGGATTCTATCTTCCAACAAATTGAGTGGAAATTTGCCTATGGCACTTGGTGAACTGAACTTGACTGATTTGTAAGTCGTTCAGAATGAAATTATTAGTACTAGTGCATAGAATTTGACAGATTTATAAGATTTAACTACTCTTCAATGCATAATGCAGTCGGATAAATGACAACAGTCTCAATGGAAGCATCCCAGACTTTATACAGAACTGGAAGCAACTTGACAGATTGTAAGATCATCATCTCCCAAAAAACTTTATTTTGATTTCAAATTTAAGACAGAAGAAAAAAAGGAAAAAGACAGATAAATGAAAACTTACAATTTTGGACTTGAGGTTTCTTGATTAAATTTGATTACCTGAATAATGCAGAGAAATGCAAGCTAGTGGACTTGAAGGACCCATTCCATCATCCATTTCTGTTTTGGAAAAATTGACTAACTTGTGAGTGAAAATATCTTAATTGTTCTAATTGTTGGAATCCAAGTGAATTATTATGCAGCAGATCTACCATATTTTTTGTTTTACAGGAACTTCTGCACAGCAAGCATTTGATTATTTGTTGTTTTGACAATTAAAATTGCCCTTTTATATGCAGGAGGATTAGTGATATAAATGCCACAAATCAGTTATTTCCTTCTCTGAGCAACATAACAAGCCTCAAATGGCTGTATGTTCTGTGCTTATTCTCTTTAATGTTCATGAATGCATACAGATGTTGCATATGACATTATATCTGACATGGTCATTGTGGGGTTTTTAGGATTTTGAGGAATTGCAATATATCGGGAGAAATCCCTCCATACATTTGGCAAATGAGTCAATTGGAAACTTTGTAAGTACGATCTACGAAAAGTGTTTCATTTTTCTCTTCAATTTTGCTTTGCAATAATTATACACTTGAAAAACATTTCTGCACATTCTGCATGACAATGCAACAACTGCATCAGTCTTCTTATTTTGCTGTCCTGTGCAATACAATCCAACACCGGTCTGTCTAGGATGTATGATTTTACAGATTGATTAATTGTGATGGTGTGAATACATACAACATTTGAACATATGTGATGACAGAAGCTTATTTCTGCATGCCATTGTTTTGAGAAGGAAAATGCAAATAAGAAATGAAGTCTAACAAATATGACAAGGCAGATTGTTCTGAGTTTCAGTCAAACATGTTATCGGCAGCGCACTGGACCTTGAATTTAATATACATCTTAATTTTTTTTTTTGACAGAGATCTCAGTTTTAATAAGTTAAATGGGGAACTTCCAAATTCTATACTCACAGGTCTTTGGAGAGTTATGTGAGTAATGGAACCTAAATCCTAGAACTTATTATGTGTAATTTTGCAATATGAAAGATACTAACTACTTGATGGTGTGTTAATCAGTATTCTAAGTGGCAATTCTCTCAGTGGAAGGTTGCCAATCTGGAGGCAAGGAATAAATGTGTATGTATATCTCTTTGGGTTGGATAACAACTGGCACCTTTCCTTATAAGATATAGGCATAATTGCAAATCACTGTAAATTCCCTGCTTGTTGCTTTTATTATACATGAGGCTTAATAAGGCCATGAACTAATCTGTCAAATTATAAATTTGATTTCATTTAACTTATCTTTATAACTTACTAGCATTTGTTTAAAAGTAAATTGGTTACTGGATTGAGCAACATCTACCTGTCTATCCATGTATCTATATCCGGTAAGGCTGTGTTTCTTGCACTATTCTTTTTTGCATCACTAGATATAACATAAAAAGGTTTCATATGCTGAATCCATCCTTCGTACTGTTTATATTAAAATTTAGCATTCTGGAGATGATTAGCAGTTGAAGTGTGAGGTAATGCGCCATTAGGTCATAATTCTACTGAAGCTTCAACCTTATTCCATGAAATAGTAGTCTGGGAATATAAGGAGATTAATTTTTTTTCAAAAGCATGATCTTTCTTCCTTCAAGTGTACACATGCTTCATTGCGGTGCACCAGAAACCCTGCATTATTTATAAGATAGTTCTGTTTTGTTTCTGCAAGCAGAGATCTTTCCTACAATAACTTCACAAGGCAAAGTGCTGAGCAGCCTATGTGTCAGCAGAGGTTAGTAATATTCTATTTATTGAATGAAAAAAAGTTATTCTGTGAACTTTCTTGTTCATCAACATTATGTGGGTGGTCCAATTGTTAAAACTATCTTTTATTGCCTTGTGTTATTTCAACAGGCAGATTAGTCTAAACTTGTTCCGAAGTTCGTCAATGGGAAATGACATGTCAGTTTGTTTTCTTGCTAGCTTATAATCAAATTCTAAGTTACAAGCTGGTGAAATTTTAAATTTTCTTATGTTGCTTTAAAATTAACATCCTACTGATACTCATCTATGGCTGTGCTTTTCAACTAGAGGTGGAGCATGTGCAAATGATTTCAGTTGTGATCAATGTACGTAAGTCACATGGCATTAGAATTTGGCAGACTTGTAGGATCACAGCTTACTCTTTTGAAATAATATAAATATCCTGCAAAATTCAATTTGAACATAGATAATTCTTATATTGATGATTTTGTAATGATAAAATTATAGTTTGAAATTGTGTGTATAATTTTAATTTCGTACATTTGGTTACTCAATGTATGTAGTGTGTGCACAAAGCAAGACTTAAGTATTTGACTGCTAAAGCAAAGAAAGAAAATTTTTCTCTTAATAATGCTTACTCTATCTATGAGGCTAACCATCTTATCCAAAAGGGTATTGGTTTTTGCCTGTTCTTCAGTTAACCTAAAGCAACATAAGATAGAACAATTTATTTGTTTCTTATATTATTGTTTTATCAAAAAGAGCTGCAGCAGGATACAGAAACAATGTTGTCTGGAAAGAGAAAAGATAAAAGAATTAGCTTATTTGTATATTTCACATTTTAATAATTATAAAGGTTTCCTAATTCATAAACTTTTATGGTTTACCTTCTGATGTACCAAAAAGTTATCTGGGATGATTGATCATTTAGCGTCTTAATAGCATATTTTTAGTTTTTTACCTTCTCCTTTAGTTGTCCTTTAATGTAACCATCTCTTGGCAGATTTGCACTCCATGCACATTAATTGTGGTGGAGAAAATGTGAACATTGATGACAGAAAATATATAGGAGATGTTGCTAGTGGTAGTGTCTCAAAGTTGTATTCAAGTAAGGATGACTGGGGATTTAGCAGTACTGGAGACTTTCTGGATGACCTTGATTTCTTAAAGACAGATTATACTGTAAATAATTCATCACTAAACATTGATGAATTGTATCGTACAGCACGCCTTTCTCCTCTGTCGCTTACTTATTTTCATCGTTGTTTAATGAATGGGAGTTATACTGTAAGTCTACACTATGCGGAAATCGAGTTCACAAATGACAGCACATATAACAGTCTTGGAAGACGCATATTTGATATCTACATTCAGGTAAACAAATTCTCCCCAACTGCAGAAAATTTTGAGATTGGATTAGTGATTTTAAATAACTGTAAAAGTTTGGTGGTAGAAATGCCAAAGACTCTTGGAATTATTACTTCTTTGCTGTGATTTTAAAACCAGGCTTCGAAACTCAATCTCCTATAGAATAAGTTTATTTCTTGGTATGGGCATTGCGAGCTTTCAAATGAGTGCCTTTGAGTGTTACTTGGCTTAATTGAAACTTTCTTTCATTGTACTTTCTCTTCTTTGATGTTTATATATAGCTGTGTTTTCTTTTGCTTTCAGATAGAAATAGGAGGACATCTTATTTTCGATGCTGCAATCCCTTATTCTTCTTACGTAATAAAAGTTTTTTCATATCCAGAAGAACAAATCATAGTTTAGCTAAACATGTTAAGAAGAATTTTCTGTCAATTTGCTTTATAAATTTATTTAGTTTGTAACTTTCTGAATGATATATAATTTGTCGGAATGCGATGCTGCAGAATGATAGAGTGGAGAGGGATTTCAATATTGACGTTGAAGCTAATGGTGTTGCTGTGCCAATCGTAAAGAAGTATAATGCTACAGTAACAAATAACATCTTGGAGATCCGCTTCTTTTGGGCTAGTAAAGGGACTACAAGAATTCCAATTAGAGGAGTCTATGGTCCCCTTATATCAGCTATATCTGTAGATCCTAGTAAGTGATCCTTCATATTCTTGTTAACACAGCTGCTTCTTTAATTAACATGATTAGTGGCATTAATATGGTCTGTTGACAGTAATGAAATTTTGTTGCAAAACATAGGATTAACAAACAGTAATAAAGTGAACACAAGAAGGAAGAAACGAGAAGGAAGGTTGAAAATAGAAGAGGTTTTTCTGAAATATATCTCATTAAACTTCATTACATATTTATATTAATACATGAGATAGCTTAAAAATAAAGTAAGTAACTAAACTACCAGCTGCCCATATTTAGCAGGCACAACAGTAAGGTTTAAACACTAATTTTCTTCCCAAACACTTGCTTCTTTACTAAGCATTACTTTGCTTGTTTAAGTTACAAAAAATACTGCTGGTTTCCAAGTAAAATCTCAAAGCTGACATTTTACTTGAGACTTTTCTTGAACACTCCAAGCAATGATCTTAAAATCTCAAACTTGGCTCTAGGCAAAGCTTTTGTAAGAATGTTTGTCAGCTGCTCTTCTGTCCTGCAATGAACTAGTTTTACTTCACCTGATTTCTCTGTTTCTCTTAAAGCATGATATTTAACATTAATATACTTAGTTCTTCCATGATGAACCAGAATTTCAGCCATTGAAATAGCAGATTATTTATAAAGATAATAGAAGCTTCATATGGGAGCAAGTTCAAATTATCAAGTATTTTCCTCAACCAAATCATTTGGTTTGCTGCTGCAGTTGCTGAAACATACTCAGCTTCAGCTGAGGATTGAGCAACAATATCTTGTTTTTTGGAATTCCATGAGAAAACACCAGATCCAAAAGAAAAAACATAACCATAAGTGCTTTTGTAATCATCAAGACAACTTGCCCTATCACTATTTGCAAATCCAATCAAGGCTTCTTCATTGACTCTTTTATACCATAATCCCATGTCACAAGTCCCTTTTACATATCTTAAAACTCTTTTAGCTGTAGCATAATGCTTCTGACTTGGATTTTGCATGTATCTTGACAACAAACTAGTAGGAAGCATCAAATCTGGTCTTGAGGCTGTCAAATATAATAAGCTTCCAATGAGACTTCTATACAAACTTCCATCACCCTTTTCTTCTCCATCTTTTTTCATTAATTTCTCATTCACCACTAGTGGAGTTGCTAGTGGTTTGCATTTCTCAAGCTTGAATTTCTTGAGTAATGACAAAGCATGCTGTTTTTGGGATAGGAAAATGCCATCCTCTATTTGTGCTATCTCCAAACCCAGGAAATTTTTCATTTCCCCCAAGTTAGACATTTCAAACTCTTTCATTAAATTAATTTTGAAATCTTGTATAGCAGCAAACTCTTCACCTGTGATCATCAAATCATCAACATAAAATGAAACCACAATAAGTCTTCCACTTTCTAGCTTCTTTATATACAAAGTAGGTTCATTTTCACTTCTCTTTAACTCCTGAGCTAATAAATGAGTGTCTATCCTGCTGTACCAAGCTCTGGGTGCCTGTTTCAACTCATAAAGACCCTTCTTCAACTTATATACTTTATCTTCTTCACCTGGAATAAAAAAACCTTCCAGTTGCTCAACAAAGATGTCCTCCAGAATTCCATTTAGGAATGTTGATTTAACATCTAAATGGAAAATTTTCCATTTAAACTGAGCAATAAGAGCTACTAACAATCTAACTATCTCATGCCTTGCTATTGGTGCAAAGGTATCTCCAAAATCAACTCCAGGAAGTTGAGCATACCCTTTAACTACTAGCCTGGCCTTATACTTGAGAATAGTTCCATTTGGATTCATCTTTGTCCTGAATATCCAATTAACACCTATAACATTCTTGTTTGCTAGCCTGTCTATGAGTGTCCAAGTTCCATTCTTATTGATCATGACTAACTCCTCCTCCATAGCATCAATCCAGACCTTGGACTTAGCTGCATCTTCGTAACATGAAGGTTCAGTCATGGCCAAATTGCACTTCTCATATATTTCAGCAAGAGACTTAGTTTTAATGATAGAAGAGTCAGTAGTAGCTTGTATGCTATCATTTGAAGAACTTGAAACACCAGAAGTTTCTTGAATTTGCTGCTTCACAACTTCATTCTTATACCAGTCCCAATAACTTTTTTCATTAACTTGTAAATCTCTGCTTACAGTCACCTTCTTGTTTTGAATATTGAAGATCTTGTACCATTTTGTTAGAGTACCATATCCCAATAAAATTCCAACTTCAGCTTTATCATCCAATTTTCCCCTTTTTACATGAGGAACATGAACATAGCAAATTGATCCAAAGATTTTCAGGTGCTTTGCAGAGGTCTTGTGTCCTGTCCAAGCTTCAAAAGGAGTTTTTCCTTCCACAAACCTTGTAGGTAGTCTATTCAACAAGTACACAGCAGTATGAACTGCTTCTACCCAAAAATACTTGGGCATTTTCTTCTCAGCTAGCATACTTCTAGCCATCTCCATGATGGTTCTGTTTTTTCTTTATGATACTCCATTTTGTTTTGGAGTATAACTCACAATTAGTTGGTGTTGAATCTCTAATTCTTGGCACAAATTCTGAAATTGAGACAAAGTGTACTTAGTTCTATTATCTGATCTTGGAAACTTCAATTTACATTCACTTTTTCTTTCCACCATGGCCTTGAACATCTTGAAAATAGAAAAAACTAGAGACTTGCAATTGAGAAAATAAACCCAAGTAATTATTGTACAATCATCAACAAACAACAGAAAGTACTTGTTATTACTCAAAGTCGCTGTTCTCATTGGCCCACACACATCAGTATGCACCAATTCAAACTTTTCTTTTGCTCTCCATGTTTTTTCTTTTGAAAAAGGTTGCCTGTGCAACTTTCCCAGCTGGAAAAACTCACAAAGCTCTTTGGATACCTCAATTTTAGGCATATCTAGCATCATGCCTTTTGTTTGCATGAATTTGAGTGAATTAAGGTTGTAATGACCAAACCTCTTATGCCATAGCCAAGCTTCTTGAATACTAGTGACACTAAGAGCTTTATGACTGACAGAATTCCGGTTTATAGGAAAAGAATTATCAATCATATTAACTCTTGCAATTTCCAATCCCTTAGGATCATATATAATGCACATTTTATCTTTAAAGAACAATGAATATTTGTTGTGTAGCATTTGAGCAGCACTAAACAGATTTTGAGCCAAACTAGGGACATAAAGTACATTGGAAATCAGTTTAGTACATTGACTTATATGAAGATTGATTGAACCCTTGCCATGAGCTTGAACAACATCTCCATTCCCTAGCTTGACTTCTGTCCTGTCTGACTTCTCTAAGAATACAAACAAGTCTTCATCTCTTACCATGTGACTTGTACAACCACTATCCACATACCAAGTATTCTTAGTGACAGATTTTAATGAATGTGAGGCCATGAATAACTTCTCTTCTACCTATGTTTCTCTCTTCTTATATGTGAAATTAGCTTGATGAGAAGACTGTTGATTTGTTTGGTTTGGCATGAATCTATATTATTTCTTCAGATGGATATATCTCTTGCAATATCTACACTGAATTGAAGACTTCCCTTGCTTCCGCCAGCAATACTTATCCAAATGGTTAGTTTTCTTGCAGGTGCCATAAGGAGGAAACTTATCCGTCTTTGTTGATTCATTTGATGAATCTTGATACTTCCCTTTTTTAGTTTTTTCACTAGAGAATTTCTTCTCATCTTTAAATTGATCCAACTTCTGTTTTTCTTGAAAAACACTTTCAACAACTTCTTCTAATCTCATAGAGACCCTTTGCTCTTGTGCTTGCAACTTGGAAATCAATTCAACTACTGTGAGAATCCTCAAGTCACAAGACTCTTCTATGGCTGAGATTTTGGATTTAAACTTGTCTGGAAGGCTGATCATGATCTTCTCCACCATCTTTTGATCTGAAAAATCCTCACCAAGTAGCCTGATTTGATTGATAGTCTCCATAAGCTTTGCTGAGTAGTCTTTAACTAGTTCTGTGTCTTTCATTTTTAGTAACTCAAATTCTCTTTTGAGAGTTAAAGGCCTTACAGCTTTAACTCTTTCACTTCCTTCAAATTCATCCTTTAACTTGTTCCAAACTTCTTATGCTGTTTCACATGCCATTATCCTTGGAAAAATGGCCTATGACATTGCTGAATGAAGACATGTAAGTGCTTTAGGACTTCTGGTCACCAACTCATCATGTTTTTTTATTTCATTTAGTGTAGCATTGGCTCTTAAAGATGGAATAACTACTGGCTCTTGCTCCACCACTTCCCACAGATTAAGAGCTTTCAAATAGGCTTTCATTTTGATAGCCCAAACCTAATAGTTTTCACCAGCAAAAACTATAGGACTAGAAATTGAAATTCCAGAAGCCATGCTACAAAAAAACAAAGCTTTAAAATGTTAAGGAACAAATTAAAAGGAAATCCACAACCCCTTAAGATTAAAGCTCTGATACCACTATTGCAAAACAGATGATTAACAAACAGTAATAAAATGAACACGAGAAGGAAGTCTGAAAATTGAAGAGGTTTTTTTGATATATATCTCATTAAGCTTCATTACATATTTATATTGATACATGAGATAGCTTAAAAAATAAAGTAAGTAACTAAACTACCAGCTGCGCATACTTGGCAGATACAAAAGTAAGGTTTAAACATTGATTTCTACCCAAACACTTGCTTCTTCACTAAGCATTACTTTGTTTGTTTAAGTTACAAAAAATACTGGTGGTTTCCAAGTAAAATCTCAAAGCTAACAAATTTACACGGTGAAGAAATTCTCAAATCAGGGAGAAGCATTTTCAGATAAATAAGAAACTACTAATTTTGATCTATTTCAGTTGGAAAGAAGCTTTTCTGATTGGAATTAAGCTTTTCTGATTGGAATTTTCCTTTGTGAATTGATTAGCATTAATGTTAATTGGACTTTAACTAGAATCTCAGTTTTATGCCTAGATATCACTTTGTATGTGGTTAGAAGATACATTCCTTGTTTGTGGTTCTTTGAATTCTGATAGCATTATTGCTTGGTTGGTTCTTTTGGCAGACTTTGAACCCCCTTCAAGAGGGGGAAAGACAAAAACTGCACCAATTGTTGTTGGAGTTGTAGGATCATGTCTTATTCTATTGGCATTGGGTGTCATTGGGTGGAGAATCTATTTCAGAGAAAACAACGGGAAACAAAAAGGTTTGGACTATTTTTTTTATTGATAAATTGGCTTCATATCGAAACATTAAAATGTTTCATACTGCCTTCAGCTCGATTCCAATGGATCATTACTTATGGCGCTACTAAAATTTTAACTTTCCCTATAAATCACAGAATTTGGTTAACAACCTTTCTCTTTTCAATGTGGATTTTAAATATAAAGTGTTAAACAAGTTGATTTAAATACTTGGAAGGTTCTTCATTTTTTTTTTCGGGGATTTACTAACAATATTAGGGAAGAGGTCAATTCTGTGCATTCTGCTCTCTCCTTGCAAGGGAAATGGGAAACGGTATGGAAGTATGGGGTACAACGGTCAGAAAGAAATTATAATTTTTTTTTTAATCTAACATGGGGAGAGCTCTGTTACCAGTGGGACATCTTGAAAAATTATACTTGATGGGTGGATGATTGGTAGCTAGCATGCTGAAGTTTGTCCATAGGAAAAATTAATATTGTAAATTGATAAGCCATTCTGTTCGATTGCTAGAGGAACTTTTTCCGAAGTTTACTAAACTTGAGAGATCCAGGGAGGCAGAGACTGTTATATTATTTTACGGAAAATTAGTCTCTATATTATGGAAAAGTCACAGCATAGTTTTGTTTTTAACAGATCTTGAAGGACTGGAAACCCAAATTGTTTCTTTTACCTTAAAGCAAATCAAAGCCGCCACTAAGAATTTTGATCCTTCAAATAAAATTGGTGAAGGGGGATTTGGACCTGTTTACAAGGTATCAAGGCTGACGAACTATAATTATTTACCCTTCAAACTATGGATATTCTGCTAAGGATTCTACTAAAGATAACATTTTCATTGTTGGGATGCAGGGTTTGTTACCTGATGGTACTGTAATTGCTGTGAAGCAGCTGTCATCTAAGTCAAGTCAAGGAAATCGTGAATTTCTGAATGAGATAGGCATGATTTCATGTCTGCAGCACCCAAATCTTGTGAAACTTCATGGTTGCTGCATTGAAGGAAATCAGTTGTTGCTAGTATATGAATACATGGAAAATAATAGCCTGGCTCGCGCTTTGCTTGGTAAGTAAAATTCTGGTTTCATATACAATAAAAGAGAATTGAAATCTGTACATCTAGATTATGATTTACTTTGCAAAAGCATTATTCCTTCAATGATTTGCTCATAGGCCCAGAACACTCCCAAATTAAACTGGACTGGCAAACAAGGCAAAGGATCTGTGTTGGGATAGCTAGGGGATTAGCTTTTCTGCATGAAGAGTCGAGGCTCAAAATTGTTCATAGGGACATCAAAGCTACCAATGTTCTCCTTGATAAGCATCTGAATCCTAAGATATCTGACTTTGGGTTGGCTAAACTCGATACAGAGGAAAAAACTCACATAAGCACCAGGATTGCTGGAACTATGTATGCCACTTTTTCTTTCTTGTAAAGCAAACCAAAAGGCTTTGAAAATCAAATTTATTTCTTTTTTGGTCAAAAATTATAACCTTTGAGTACTAACAAAAACTGCCACATGATTTGACATCCAGGGGATATATGGCACCAGAATATGCATTATGGGGTTATTTGACCCATAAAGTAGATGTTTATAGTTTTGGAATTGTGGCATTGGAAATTGTTAGTGGAAAGCACAATATGAGTCACGGACTGGAGAACAATTTTGCTTGCCTTCTTGATTGGGTAATCCGCAAATATTTAGCTGTCTGTTTTATCCATTGAAGGTTCTTTTATATGGTCCATCTCAACTTTCATTTTATTTCTGTCAGATTTTGCTTTCTTTAAACCACTTATATTTGCCTTACAGGCTTGCCACTTACAGCAGAATGGAAACCTAATGGAGCTAGTTGATGAGAAACTTGGATCTAACTTCAAGAAGAAAGAAGCGGAAAGGATGATTAAACTGTCTCTCTTATGCACAAATGGCTCACCTTCACTAAGACCAACCATGTCTGAAGTGGTAAATATGCTAGAGGGAACTACAGTTATACCAGATGTAATCCTTGAAGCTAATAGTTATAATGAAGATTTGAGGTTTAAAGCAATAAGAGAGCATCAAAAACAAATAAGAAGTGAAAGTTCAAGAGGAAGTCAAGAGCATAATTCAATATCAATCAAGTCTGAGCATAAAGTTTCCTCTGCTTCTGCCATTGATTTGTTTGAAATTAATGAGGAGTCATATATGAGGTACAAGGCAAAGAGAGACCTTAATAAACAAATGGAAAGCCAAATTTCAACTTTATTCTCCATTACAGCCTCTTCCTCAGCATCTGTTCATGATCCTAACGATTTCATTTCATATTACCAATGATGTTTCATTTAAACTATACACCCAGTGTAGCTAGGAATTTTTCTTCACATTGAGGCTTCTCTAAGGCTGAAACTATAAAATGTTTGTAAAAACTTTATTATTTGTATAAATATTATTTATACCATTATCATTTAGAAGAATGTGCTTGTAAAAAATTTTGTTTTTGAGGCAAAACAATTGTATTCATATGGGATCATATTTTTAATAATTCTTTCTAGGTCTATGTAATTGTAGTTTTATCATCATAACTACATTAGAATATGAATGATCTCTTTTTTTCTTTTGGTAACTGGTGTTTTTTGTATTTTGGACTATAAGGCCAGTAGCAACTTTCATATTTCATATATAGATAAACTATTAAAGCTAATTATTTTGGCTGTGAAATGTTACTTAGTGGATGCTATAAACCAAATTGTCAAAAAAATGGAAGCCATTTATCGGAATTTTGATGCTAAGGCTTGTGATGATTGAATTCGACCAGTTGAACGAACAGATCCTGAAAGGAACATTACTTGCAATTGCAGATTTGAACTACTGCCATGTTATATCCTTGCATCATGTACGTACAACTTATATTTATATACTAAAGAGATTCCACGTCATTTTAACCATTAGTAATATGCAGCATAACAAAGTGAATTCAATGCAGGACTCACACACGTATATATATGCACTAAAGAGGTTCCATATCACTTCTATCTTTTAATTATATTTCCAAAGTAGATTATTTATTCACTGGCTACAGCACTGTTGCCTTAACGGTGTTACGCTAATCATTTTCGTATTTATACTTAACAATCAGGATATGGTCAAGCTAATGGGAAACTATACTGAAAAATGGTCAAGTCGGTTGTTATTTTCCACTGGTATTATATTAGAATTTTCAATTTAGTAATAGTTCTTTACTCAATTTGTGATAAATCAAATACTGTAGCATTATAATTTTAGCTAGGGAGAAGAGTTAAGGCAAGAACATTTCTTGCAATTGCTTTATGCATATTTTTGTTTCAAAGATGTTCTTCTTCAACCATGCAGTTGTTATCTTTAACAAAAAAATAAAAAATAAAAATAAAAATAAAAATAAAAATAAAAAATAAAAAATAAAAAAATAAAAAAAATTAATAATTAACGTAACTCTCTATTGTTGGAGTTGCTGGGATTTTTGGTTAAAATTAAAGCAAATCAAGAAAGCAATGGTTCTCCTTATCTGTGTCAAGATTTGTAGGAAGTTTGTCTAGTGTTTGGTATATTAGTTGTGGACTAAAAAAGCCATTCTCTTCCTATAACAAAAGAGAGGCTGCTGGTGGCGTAACTTATGAGAAAGGTAGTGAAAGAAAAAGCGAAGAAACTGATGTAATGTTCTGAAAATCAAGAAGAAAAATAAGAAAAAAAAATCTGTTTTTCCTTTTGTTTTTGCTGCTAAATAAGCAGCTGTTTCTAATGAAGTACTGGGTTTTATAAAGCTCCATTATTTCTCTGTTTTCTTTGCTGCGTTGGAAATTGTTAGTAGAAAGCACAATAAGAGTCACGGACCGGAGAACAATTTTGCTTGCCTTCTTGGTATGGCACTCCACGCATATTTAACTGTGTTTGTTACATCCATTGAAGTTACTTTTATTGGTCCATCTCAATCGTCCTTTATTTTCTGTAAGATTTCACTTTCCATAAACCACTTAAATTTGCCTTGCAGGCTTGCCACTTACAGCAAAGTGGAAACCTAATGGAGCTAGTAGATGAGAAACTGTGATCTGATTTCAGGAAGGTAGAAGCTGAAAGGACGATTAAAGTCTCTCTTATGCACAAATATGTTCACCTTTACCAAGACCAACCATGTCTGAAGTAGTAAACATGCTAGAGGGAACTACAATTATACCAGATGTGATCCCTGAAGCTAATAGTTACAATGAAGATTTGAGGTTTAAAGCCGCAAGAGAGCATAAAAAACAAATAAGAAAGAGTTCAAGAGAAAGCCAAGACCATAACTCAATATCAATCATGTCTGATCATGAATCCTCCTCTGCTTCTCTTCAGGCTTGAGACTGTAAATTGTTTGGAAAGCTCTATCATATTTGCATAAATATTATTTATTCCTTCCATCATTTAGAAGTATGTGCTTGCAAAAAGTTTTTGTTTTTGAAGAAAAACAAATGATTTGGTATGGAATTATATTCTAAATCATCCTTGCGATAAGAGTTAAACAGTAGTGGAACTATAGAAGCACTACTCATTCGACGGATTGCAATCAATTTGTAAATTCTTTTCATTCCTTAATTTTTTTGGATCTATGTAATTGTATTTTTATCATGATACACATTAAAATGTGAACTATCTTCTTTTTTTTAGTCTTGCTTTTGGTATCTGGCGAGGTTTTTTATTTTATTTTTTATTTTTTAATGGACTATTGAGATGGATGCTACAAATTAACATTCCTTCTTATTTTTCAATTAAGTTTGAGTTTAATGTTTTTTTTTAAATATGGTGTTCTCTTCCAATTATACTGTAATCTATAAAAAAATGAAGATTTGCATGAATGAATGTCTAAAATATGATTTGAAAATTAATCTTAGCAAGGATTTATGCGATATCACTTCCACTGGGTTGCTTTCTATCATTTTTAAGTTGACTAGGTTTCACTTGGATTCTTCTTTTTGTCCTTTGTGCATCTCTTTTTCAGTATTTCTAAAATTTTTAGGTCTTGATTTTAGAATTCCAAATTTCTTTTTTTTTTTTGGGTTAATTTGGCTATAATTATAGCTTTACCTTGATATCTTAAAATCTTCGAAAACCACTTTAATACCTCTAAATTAAAATTGATTGTCAGAAAGTCTAAACTACGATTAATCTATTAACAATATACCTAAATATTAATCATTTAGGTTTAGTAGGATATAATTGAATATAATGAAATGCAAACCAAATAAGAAGTTATTCTAATACATTCATTTATATCATTACCAAACATACCCTAAAATTATTGCTTACAAATTGTTGTTGGTCTAAGTAGATTTGTTAAAACAATATAATATCCATGGGTAGAATTGATGACAATCCAATGGGTTTGATCATGACAAACACTAAATTAAAATTGTATTCAGAAAATTCCAAGCAAAGAAATTTATAATAAAATAAATTCACAATCAAGAGAAAAGTTAGGCTGGGTTTTTTAATTGATAACAAGTTGATTAATTTAAGGTTATTTTTTAAAGTTATTTGGGTTGAATTTGCTGTTTACTAATCTTCAGATTAAGAGTTAATTAATGAAGTTCTATAGGTATGTTATTATAATTAATTTTTGCTTAATAGAAACGAAAATGGCAAGATCAGAACTTTAGCAAGACCAAAAAAAAAATGACATTTTTCATCAAAGATTCAATTTTTATTATATGGGTTCTGGTAATTTTGAGCTGCTTGGCAACAGAAAGATTTGATGCTGCTACTCTGACTCAGAATGAAGGTAAATTCTAATTTTTCCCCATTTCTTTTTAGATAAATTACTGATGAAATATTGAAGTAAAGCTAATTAATTTGGTTGTGAAAAATTTACTTAGTGGATGCTCTAAACCAAATTGCCAAAAAAATGGGAGCCATTGACTGGAATTTTGATGCCAAGGCTTGTGATGATCAAATTCGACCAGTTGAACGAACAGATCCTGAAAGGAACATTACTTGCAATTGCAGATTTGAGAATAACACCTGCCATGTTATATCCTTGTATATTTGTCTTAAATATTTTCAATAGGTGCAAATGTTTTGTTTATAAACGTGTATAGAAATTAATTCAGGGTTCGGTTTGAATTTTCAGGGAAATAAAGCGTTTTAGTCTTGAGGGAGAACTTCCATCTGAACTTATCAGGCTGCCTTATCTTGAGAGTATGTGAGTATATGTTCCATATAAATATGTATTTTTTCCCTGCTTCAAGCCTTCAATTGTGTTGAAAGAGACAAAAAAAAAAGGGATATGAATCGCCTCTAATTAAAAGCTGTTGGAAGCAAATTTACCAATAAGCATGTGGATTGGAATCAAAATTGGGGTTTGGGTTCTTTCAATTAATAGGATTTTCTTCCAAATGTGTTCCGTTAAAAAAAAGGGAAAAATGGGTAGATGTTTAAACTCATTTACTCATCTTATTACTTTCTTTCAGTGATTTTGCTTACAACTACTTGACTGGTTCAATACCAAGTGAATGGGCTGCATTGCCATTGAAGTTCATGTAAGCTATTATTTTTGTTCTTTTCATACTCTCACCTTTTTTAAGTGAATAGAACTCTTTTTTTTTTTTTTATTTGTAATGCATCTAATAGAGTTAACAAAGCAAAATCAATGCAGCTCTCTTCTTGCAAACCGTTTATCAGGAAATATTCCAAGTTATTTGGTGAACTTTACCAAACTAACATATCTGTAAGTTTTAAATTTTGGGTTTTCATATTTATTTGGGATTTGGACACTATATTACAATTAGCAATTTAGTATATTTTCTTATCAGGAGCCTTGAATTAAACCAATTTTCTGGACCGGTCCCTCAGGAGCTTGGGAGATTATTTAACTTGGAAACTTTGTAAGAAATTTCATGGATTCTTTTATTTCTTTTCTTCTGTTTTCCCCTTTTAACTATATATATATATATATAATTATATTTATTAATTGCAGGATGCTATCATCCAATAATTTGAGTGGAAATTTGCCAATGGAACTTGCTGATATGAAAAACCTGATTGATTTGTAAGTTCTTTTGTAATAAAGATGTTATTATATTAGAAACAGATTCAATAGTATTAATACAATTTTTTATTTTAATTGCAGTAGGATAAATGACAACAATTTCAGTGGGAGAATACCTGATTTTATACAAAACTGGACTAAACTCAACAGGCTGTAGAATCCTAAACTCCCAATTTTGTGTTAAATAAAAATATCCTTAATTTCTTGTTACTGAAATCTTTTAATTTTAATTGTTTTTCTTCAGAGAAATGCAATCTAGTGGGCTAACAGGACCCATTCCATCGTCAATTGCTGTTTTGGAAAACTTGTTTGATTTGTGAGTGAAAAATGCTTGAAATAAAAATTTATTATGTTTACTTGTGTTGTGAATTTGTTTTATATGTATATATATATATATATATATATATATATATATATATAAGGAGTCTGTTCGTAATGGAATTTTAAATACAGGAGAATTACTGACATAAATACAACAAATCAGACTTTTCCTGATCTCAGTAGAATAACTGGTCTTCTATGGATGTATGTCCACTGCTTACTGCTGATTATGTTCATTAAAAAACATTTAGTAATCTTTGTATTTAACATGTTTATTATTGGATTTTCAGAGTGTTAAGGAACTGTTATATCTCAGGGGAAATCCCTCAATATATCTGGGGAATGAATAACCTGCGAACTTTGTAAGTACAGCGCATGTATCTGAATAATAAAATTTTCATTCCATTATTTTACTTCAATAAGATCAAGTTGTTACTTCAGTATATATAAATGCCAAGATTTTGACAGGGATCTCAGTTTCAACAATTTAAATGGGGAGCTGCCCACTTCCATAATGAATCCAAATCTGTTATTCGTGTAAGTTATGAATCCAAAATTATGAATTTTTTTCATTGACTAGCATACTAATTGCTTGATGTGCCTTTGATCAGCTTTCTAAATCACAATATGCTCAGTGGAAACATACCTGTCAATATCAGGAAAGGAATAGATGTGTATGTATCTTTTAGATGATAATATGTTCATCTTCCTTGCAAGGATTGTTCTTCACAAATCTTACTCTAGATTTGCTCTATGCAGGGATCTTTCATATAATAATTTTAGGAGGCAAAGCCCTAATCAGCCTGCTTGTCAGCAAATAAGGTTATTATCTATATACATTAGTTAAATAAAAAATATACTTTTCTCTGTACTTGTATATTTAGAACTTACATCATGATATGGCAGACCTGATCAGGCCTGAATTATTTGATCATTTTTCGCTTTTTTGTCACAAGGGAAATAAATCTGAACTTGTTCCGGAGTTCTTCAATGAGGAATGACTTGTAAGTCTGTTTTCTTGCTTTCTGAACTTCTAAACTAACTTGCAGATTAAATTACTAAACTGTGAAATTTTCCTGATAATGCTCTATAATTGGGTCTTTTTTTTCATTACTTAAATTAGAGGTGGAGCATGCATGGAAGATTTTAAATGTGAGCAATGTAAGTATGTTATTTGGCTAGTTAATTATAAGAAAGATTGGAACTTTTCCCATGTAGCTATATGTTTTTTGCCACCATGAAAAAGTCAATTTGATGTATTATCATAACTATATTTTGGTAGATTGGCATTCTTTATATATTAATTGTGGTGGACATACTGCAAAAATAAATGGGAATGAGTATGAAGGAGACAGAGAAGATGTTGATGGTGCTGCGAGATTCCGTCAAAGTGACAATAACTGGGGATTTAGTAGTACAGGAGACTTTCTTGATGACAACGATAATAAAAATATAGCTACCCATAGTACAAATGTTTCATCATCAAACCTTAATGTATTATACAGTACAGCGAGGTTATCTCCTCTTTCACTTACTTACTATCGATATTGTTTAGAGAATGGTAGTTACAATGTAAGTCTGCACTTTGCTGAGATCCAGTTCACAAATGACAAACTGTATAACAGTCTTGGGAGGCGCCTTTTCGATATCTATATTCAGGTAATCAATCAATTTTTGAGAGAAGGGAAGTTCTTATTTTTCATTAACATGCAAGAAATAGTGTAGCTGACATGTCTAAATATTGCAGGAAAATTTAGTGGAGAAGGATTTCAATATAAAAACTGAAGCTTCTGGTGTTCTTAAACCAGTCACAAAAACATATACTGCTAATGTTTCAAATGGTATTTTGGAGATTCGATTCTATTGGGCTGGGAAAGGTACTGTTCGAATCCCCACTTTTGGAGTCTATGGGTCCCTAATATCAGCTATTTCTGTGAATCCTAGTAAGTTATTCTTCTACTCTTGATATTTCTTAAAATGATTAGGCATTAATAACCTGATTATTATTTTTGTCAAATGAGTAGATATAAAATGGGATTTCATGTTGTGGGTTGATATCCCCGGTTCTGGTTAGAGTTTCTTAACTTGTTTTCTTTTGTGTTTAGTCAAAGTACATAATTTCTTTATGGGATCTTTTATGCAGACTTCAAACCTCTCTTCGCTGGTGGAAAGAAAAAGGTTGCACCTGTTGTTTTTGGAGTTGTAGGATCATGTCTTGTACTCTCAGCATTGGCTATCCTTTTGTGGAGATGCTATTCAAAAGCAAAGAGAGGAAGGCAAAAAGGTTTGAGTTGTTCTATGAATCATTGCACCACTTAAGCCAGAATGTTCCATTTGCTGGTTACAATTTGCTAGCCATAATTTATTTTTTTAGCATCTGTTAAGTGCTCAACTTTTCTTGACAGCATTTTCATTAGTTTAACTAGCTTTATGGAGGGTATTTAGCAAGATTTGATAGAATATTTGAGAAGAGTTACTTACATTTTACATGTTGCATTTTCAAATGACAACTATATAGTTATGTATTGATACAAATTTATAATGCATACTTCATTTTGTTTGCTTGGATAGACCTTGAAGGACTAGAAATACAAACAGTTTCTTTTACCTTAAAGCAAATTAAAGATGCAACTGACAATTTTAATTCAGCAAACAAGATTGGAGAAGGCGGATTTGGACCTGTTTACAAGGTGTTTCTTGCTTCCTTTGGGTTGCCATTATTAGGAAATGGGTTACTCTTCAAAGATTATGCAGAAGTTAATATATTCCTTACCGGCATGCAGGGTTCTTTAGCTGATGGTACCATGATAGCTGTTAAGCAGCTTTCGTCTAAGTCGAAACAAGGAAATCGTGAATTCTTGAATGAGATAGGCATGATTTCATGTTTGCAGCACCCAAATCTTGTGAAACTTAATGGATGTTGTATCCAAGGAGATCAACTGCTTCTAGTATATGAATACATGGAAAATAACAGCCTTGCTCGTGCCTTGTTCGGTATGTGAAGATTATTGACATGAAATATCCTGAAAATTACATTTATGTAGATTATGATTATTTTGTATACTTCCTTGGATAATTATTCATAGGCCCAGAACAGCATCAACTGAAATTGGACTGGCAGACAAGGAAGAAGATCTGTGTTGGGATAGCTAGAGGTTTAGCCTTTCTACATGAAGATTCCAAACTCAAAATTGTTCATAGAGACATCAAAGGTACTAATGTTCTTCTTGATAAGGATCTAAACCCTAAAATATCCGACTTTGGGTTGGCTAGACTTGGTGAAGAAGAAAAAACACACATCAGCACCAAAGTTGCTGGAACTATGTAAGTCACTTTTTATCTTTGCAGAGAAAACTTTTGGTGCTATAAATTCTATTTTGGTTAAATTTCTAACCTTCAAATTTTAACATTAGACATGCAATATGATTTTGATTTACAGAGGATATATGGCACCAGAATATGCATTATGGGGATATTTGAGCTACAAAGCAGATGTTTACAGTTTTGGAGTTGTGGCATTGGAAATAGTTAGTGGGAAGCACAATACGACTTATGAGCCAGAAAACTTTATTTGTCTTCTAGATTGGGTAATCCATAAAATCTGCCTATTCTATCTGTTGGAATTTCTTTCAATTCTTTAGTTCCAGAGAACAGAAAATTTTCTGCATAATTCCTAGAAGAGAAAACAAGATCGACTATTATATGAAACCTGAAGACTGTTCAATGCATGATAAAATTTGCTGTCTTTTTTATACAGGCCTGCCACTTACAGCAGAATGGAGACCTATCAAAGCTTGTAGATGAGAAACTAGGATCTGAATTTGACAAGGAAGAAGCAGAAAGGATGATTAAAGTGGCTCTCTTATGCACAAATGCTTCAGCTTCACTAAGGCCAGCAATGTCTGAAGTGGTGAAAATGCTGGAAGGAACTGGCATCATAAATGATGTGATACCTGAAACAAGTAGTTATAGCGAAGATTTGAGGTTTATAGTCATAAAAGATCATAAAAAAATGGGAAGTCAGAGTGAGGAAGGAAGTCAATACCATGATTCAAGATCAATCCACCATTCCTCTGCTTCTGTAAATGATCTATATGAAATAAAGGAGGAATCACACAAGAGGTTCAAAGCCTGGAGAGACCATTATAAACAGATAGAAATTTCCAGTGAGGTTTCAACGTCAGAACCCTTAAAGACAGCCTCTTCCTCGACATCTGCACCTTATCCAGATTACATTAGTATAAATTCTCAATAATGTTTATTTCCTTACCATCCAGGTCTCTGCACAAGCTGAATCTATAAGTCTTATGGGAAAATTTTATGACTCCTATCTGAATTATAGGATTTGTAACATGTATGCGTATATATTGAATTACTTTCACTTTTTGGGTGGAGGTCTTTACCGCTTTAGACTTATATATGTATGCCAGCACGAAAACAAAGGCACCCTCTTCTTTGCAGGCTTTAAGAATCATATATGCAAGCCATTTCTAGATAGTTGTTGAATCCATGAACTTCAAAACCTTTTTTGTTTTTTAGCGTTGGGGGAAGGGAACTAAAACTTAAGTATATTGTCCAGGTGTATAACCTGCAAGTGCCATGAACTTTAGATACTTGATTAGAACCTATAAAAAAGTTGAATTTACCATGAATTTCCATTATACTATAAATCACTTCATATATGCACTGGGTTCGCTCCAAAAGTGAACAATAACGGGAGGGGGCAGTGATGGCATTTGGAAATATAGCCACATGGCAGGTGATTTCTGGTTTGATACGTGTTCCCTTCCTCAGCCATTTAGTATTTTATAAGAAGAGCAAACCAGTCTAAGCCAAAATGTTGAGTTTTTTGGGGTCTATGTGCATGTCGATTTGTTGGTGTCTCCCTCATATCTTATAAAAAACACAGCGACTAGTTCATAGTCCATAGCCAAGTGAAATTTCAAATTGGTTGACTTTTGTATCTGCCTAATTTGACCCTACATGTAAAAGCTACCGGACTCCAAAGCCAACCTTGTTGTTTGAAAATATCTACCATCAATTTACATATTATAACATATATATACCTATATATAGTATTTATTTAGCGTTCACTGTATTTGATGATAATGCATGAAAGAACTACCCACAAAAATCTTTATTTAATAATCAAGATTCATATAGCTCACGATTACCATATCCAGGTGTTTGTTTGACTAGAATCGAGTTTTGGTTTGTTAAAATTTCTGGTGCTTTACCAAAGAGAGTATTACAAAAGATAGGACCAGATCACATGGTATATGAAAACGACAAATAATTTCACCCAAATAAGTACAGGTGTTTGCTAAAGATATAGGAAAGACAATCTAGAGAAGAAGTAGAGGCATATTCAAGATTTAAAATATGTTTTTCCTAAAATATTTGTTTTCATCATTTCTTGCTTTGAGTTGCTTAGGGACACAAAGAATCGGTGCAGTTGCTCTGCCTCAAGATGAGGGTATATGATTTTCCTTTTTCTTTTCTTTCTTTTTCCTGGGAAAAAATTGTAACTTTCTTGTTTGCAGCTAATTGGTAAGGTCATAATAGACACAAGAACCTTTTCTTGTCTTGACCATAGTTATTTTCTTGATAGATTCTTTTGAATTGTAAGAGCATATGGTCTTTGATTAATAAAATATAAGCATTAAAAGATTTTTTTATTTTTTATTTTTTTTTAAAAGAGAGAACTTTAAACTGTTGCTCAAATTGATTGTTTGTTTTTAATAAACATTTTTTTTTTTTTGAGAAAAAAAAATTGAAAAGCTTTTATTTTTATGATAGCCAAGTGGGTAGTGAAAGTTGTGCTCTAAAATGCTGTGCTTGTGCATACAGTGGATGCTCTAAATCAGATTACCAAGAAATTGGGAGCCAAGGGCTGGAATTTCAGTGCCGATGGTGCCTGTGGAAGTGAAGCAACTGATGGGCAGAGAAACATCTCTTGTAGCTGCAATTTCCAGAACAACACTTGCCACATTGTATCCTGTAAGTTCCTCAAAATTTGAGCTTTTAATTTTGATATGCAAGTCTGGAAGAATATTAAATCAAGTGTTAAGGCATCATAAGATGGAGCTGAAGTACATAAGTCAAATTATGTGTAAATAAAAAAAGATGAATTTTTTATTTTATTTCCCTCACACTCCTCCGAAAACCCAAATTATTCACAGAAAAATAAAATTATATTCAAATTCTGAAACTAAATTCAAAATTCAAATGATTGCTTCCTTACTCTGTGACCTAGGTAAGATCTTGATCCCATGGCGGTAGAACTGAATTAAATTTGTTTCATGGGTCGTTTGGTTCAAAATGGATGCATGATATGGTGGTGATTTGAATTTACCTTAGTTCATAATGGGACTTACAGAGTGCTAAATGTGCTAAAGGTGTAAAATTATTCTCAGTAATTTGTACTGAGCCGAGTATAGAATGTTTTTCTATATGGGCCTATATTTGGCTTCCAAATGTTGCTTTAACTTTGTTATAGAAAATTAATTATGGGTTTGGTTTGAATTTCAGGGAAATCAAGAACTTCAGTCTTCCAGGAGAACTTCCACCTGAACTCATTCAGCTTCCTTATCTTGAAAGCATGTGAGCATATGGATTCCATAAAATGTTGCACTTGGACATGCTTCTTATTTCTAGACACAACGTCAATAGATCATAAATGATAGTCAAACTAGCTGTTGAAATAATTGAGAAATGGAAGTAAAATTCGAAAGGCTGAACTTATCTTTGTTCCATTGTTCTAGAAACAACATGGATATGAATAAATTGGCGCTTCTCTTTGAATTTTCTTTCAGTTTCTAGGTTGTTAAGAGATAAGAATGGAAAAAATGTTTTGGAGTTTTAAACTCGTGTTTCCTGACTTGCAGTGATTTTGCTTACAACTACCTAAGCGGCTCCATACCACAAGAATGGGCTTCTATACAGCTGAAGTCCATGTAAGCTCATCCTGTTCTTATTTTTCTTCACATTTGAGTGAATAGAATTTCAATGCATCCTGTTAAATTAATTGAGAACTACTGTCTGCAGCTCTCTTTTGGTGAACCAGTTATCAGGGAATGTTCCTAGCTATTTACAGAACTTCACCAGTCTTACATACTTGTAAGTTATGAAATTTGGACTATGCTGGATTGTTATGAAATTCTATGGTGATTGTATTCCAGAATTGACTGGTTAATGAACGCTAGAAATAACTGGAAAATTGATATCTTGCAAAGTGGAACATGTTTGCACATTTATCTTCTCAGTGTCTTCGGCGAGCAGTCTTTTCTTTTTGTCAATTTCAAAACATGCTCAGTAGTGTATTTCTTTTCTAGGAACATTGAAGCTAACCAATTTTCTGGACGAGTCCCTCGGAAGCTGGGGAAGTTAGTTAAATTGAAAAGTTTGTAAGGAATTTTATTGACAATTATTTCTTAGTTTTTTCCCCCTAGCCCACGCTTATTTTGTAAGAATCATGTTAGTTTCCTGTTTCAGGATACTATCTTCCAATAATTTGAGTGGCAATTTACCAATGGAACTTTCTGAACTTAAAAACCTGACTGATTTGTAAGCCTCTTTCAGAATGAAAATATAATTAGATTAAACAAATTGACAGTAAGTGTAAACTATACACTTCTTATTGCATGATGTAGTAGGATAAGTGTTGTTTTCTTGAAGAACAAAAAGAAAATTGACAGCAAAACTAAATTTCTGCAGCAAGACAAAGTGAAAAATGGAAAAGAATTACACTTTATTCAAAAACTGAAACTTCAATATATACAAAACAAAAAAATTTAAAAAATACACGTTGCCCACTAACAGCTTGCATGATCCATTAAACCAGTAACAAACTAATTGCTCTTAAGAGATAAGAATAACCAAGTCAAAACAACAAACTCCTAAAATATAGGACATTAACAAACTGACTAAATAAGAAATAGATAATGCAGCCTTGATACATCAACAGGCTCTCATTAGGCACCTTCCAGTTCCATGAATTCATGTATTGCAGATCTTCCAGCAAAGATGGAAAGAAGCTAACTGACCGAAGCGACAACTCGATCAAAATAAAAAATAAAACATAATAAGACCTATCGAAGATAATTAAAAAAAAAAAAGATAAAAATAGGATAGGGAAGTAATTTCTTGATGATAGAAATAGATAAAAATAGCACAGATAATAGCAGAGTGTGGTTGTATACCCTCCCCTGCCAACAGCCCAATGACCCATTTGTGTTTACTCTGTTTCATTGAAAAATAAACCTCATAATGCTATATTCACAAAGTAAGCTTAGCAAATCACAAATATTAGACAAATCCATTTGTAAATATTCCAATTGTAAGTTATTACAGTAACAGAATAGTAACCATGAATTCACATGCATTACCTCCGTTTGGAGATGCGATGTGAAAATTGCCATCAAAACTAATACTAGTATTAATTCTCAACGTTCAATAGACAAACTGTCATACATTAAGAGAATATGACTATGTCATTGTTCATCAAATCATGTAAAATAAAAAAGGCACCAAAAGCCTCTTCCACATTTTAGGTAGTTATAACCAAACTCCACCGCATTGGCAAGATAACCATGAATTGGTGGTGACTCGAGAGAAGTCTAAGAGCAACAATTTCTTTTGCATAAGTTCTGCAACCTAACATGGGATAATAAAGGTCATAAATAACTCATCATTCATGGAACATTAATACAATTTATCTTGCCTCTCATCTTTCCTTTACTAGGTGAAGTATTCAAGTATTCAACAGAAATTTAATTAATTCACAAAGCATTTGCAGATTTTGTCATGCTGTTAAATCTTCACATGACCTCGTCCCAATTTTAGTAATTAGAATTGCATAAATAAACATGGTAACTTCACATATAAACCAAAATATACCTGTTATCCCAGAGACCAATACTAATAAGATATCGAATAATGAAAGGACATGGGTATACTATATATGCCCCAATACAATGTATGACAAGAAAAAAGAGTATCTGTCTCTTCCTAATAGCAGAACCCACGGGTATTGACCCACCAAGTTTGAAGCAACCATATTTCAAAGGCCAAAAACATGCATCTTAAACCAGAAGTAGTCAATGTGACTGATATTAGGGATGGAAGTTAAACTGATCAACCCGATTAAGTTGAATTAAATTAAATTAAAATTAATAATTTTAAAATTATTTTAGTTTAATTTTATTTGAAAAATAAAAAAAATCAAAAATTCGATTTGATTTGCAATTTGAATTTTTTTTTTCTCAATTTCAAACCTAAATTTTATATACATTATATTTTATTAATATTATAATTAAATATATTTAATTTTATTTTATATACAACGATAACTTTTCAACCTAATATTAATTTAAAATCTTAAAAAAAAATAATCATTTATAAAAATTAACAAAAAATAAATAAATAAATCTAATTATTAAGAAAAAAATATTAATTTTGAGACTATTAATTAATGAAATAAATAAATTTTATGTAATATATTAAAAAAAATTTATTATCGATATTTTATCAATTTTTTCCCAGATTTAGAATAAAATAATGACAATTTATAAAAAAATATTTTTAATTTCAAACCGACAAACTCAAAATATCAAACCAAACTAAATCGAAATAAAATCGACGACTTGATTATAATAACGTTTTGATTTGATTTGAAAAATTTTTAAATCCAAAAATATTAATTTAGTTTGATAATCCTTCAAATCGACCAAACCAAACCGATGTCACCCTCACTGATATCATTACAAATCCCTAACATCATAATCATATAATAGCATTTAGCTTCACATGCTTCACAAAATCCAAGATAGTGTTGAAGATTATTTTGATTTCCAAAATGGAAAAGAAAATAGGAGAAGACATGGAGATATCTACAATCTGCCGACGTACAAAGACTATTTTGTCTGCAGGCATGAAGGCTCCCTTGAGCAGCTGATACATCAGCAAGCATGATCAAAGGAAGAATGAATAGGAACAAAAAATCATCACAAAGTTGAGTCCCCTCTGAATCATCCAATCTGGCTCTCTGGGAGACGTTCTCATGGTCTTACTGTATCGTTCCCTCTTATGCCACTCTCTGAAGTGGATCACTTCTTCTGGAAAGATAGTAACACGTAAGAGGGCCATCCATATTCATTCAAGGTCTAAAACCGACCAACCAGATTTGATAGGAAGCTATAAGCCACTTTGGTTAGCAACACAATGCAAACAATATACTGAAAGAGCCTGCATTGATAGACAACTGCATACTGCTTGGTGAACCCATTCAATCAACCAAAGAGAATCCCAGATGCTATAAATTTCTCCAGCTGATCACCCACAAAAATTTCTCTATTCAATGTATTTAAGTATGTATTTAAGAACCAACTATAAATGTGCACACCTAAGTATAGCCTACCGGTAAATGCACATACAACCTGAACAATAGACTCAGGTTCGATTCCCGCTTCCAAAGGCTCAAAAAAGAACCATCTACAAATGTGACTGATGACTCAAACACCTAATTGGCACAAATATGACTACTGACAGTCGAATCAAAATAGTCCTATGAACTAGGAGATAAGCATTTTAAGGGTAGGATTTGCAAGACCTCCCCTAAACTACCTCCCAACAAGCCAAGACAGAGAACCAACACTGGATGTACACTAATCATAGATAACTCAAGCAGATAATTTGTTCAATAACCTCACAGTAACAATATTTTCATGTTGATAAAGCCTTGAGTCCATCCGGCGCTATCATAGACTGATGATGAGAGCCAAAGATCACTATTTAGAAATAAAATCACAATCTGTTGTAACTTCATTCAAGAAGAAAACATCAAGCTCCGACCTTGATAGTCCCATCAGTGCAAGCCAGCAAGACCTCACCTAACAATAAAATAGCTCTAGCACCTGCGCCATAGCAAGAAACAGATTCTCAGACTGTTTGCAAGAATACCTAGGCCCTCCGACTTAAAGACTCATGTTGTCTCAACGAGATGTTGGTCATTGAACCATTCTATTGCACTTACATTCAAGCTCAAAGATTACAGTTTTCCACTTCGGTACATGTATCTTATGCATCTTTGCCACTGCACTTCAATGTTCCTCAAGTTTAAGGCACACCCAAATCTCCTAGGCCAATTGCATTTCTTGCGCCTACATCATGTTATGCTGTGTGTGAATATCAGACCTTGCACCCACTCTAACCCAGTGCTTTGGCCCCACAGACAGAGGAGGAGGAGGAGGAGGAGGAGGAGGGGAGGGGGTGGTGCACAGTGCAGGGCAGGGATGAGTGCACATGAAACCATGATAAGTAATTCTTTAGATTTATTCAAATCTAGAGCACCACGCCTCATGATTGAATTTTGCATAGACCTTGTTAGAAAACATGAAAAATTGCAAGGCCTCAAGCCCTCAACAAACACTCTGTGCAAGCAAGATCATATCCTACTGCAATTCTCTCAATCTAAATGGCAGAATATTGGCTATAATCTCATAATTATTACCAGAAATTGAATTTCTGATCCTTTATACCCATCACTGACCGCACTAGCCTTTCTCAGATCTAATTTACTAAATATAGTACCACTGACTCTATTCTAAAATATTTTACCTAAGACACAATACAATATATAACTTTTTCTCAACATCCTGACAAATTTAAGAAGTCACAGAGAAATCATTGAAACTAAAATGATCTCTAAACCTCTCATTGTTCCCTGCATGGTCACACAAATCTCCCACAAAAGAAGTCCCATTAAATTGTTGGCACTAATGTAAGTATTTCTTCAAAAAGAAAATGCTGAAATTAAATATGTAGTTTGAATATTCCTCTCCCAATGACAATAGTCATGCACTAGGCACCTAAAATATATCTAGACATTAAAGGAGGGAGGGAACAAATTTATAAGAAACGACGAATGGGGGGAACACATGGAAGAAAAGAAACAAGTAATTTTACAAGTTCACCTTCAATTTTGCATTTCCTAATTCATTAAGAAACCAAAGTTAGAACTGTGCTTAAAACTTCCTTTTTCTCAAGATTCATCACATTAGCTGAACAAAATCATAACTTTCTCTAACTCGCAAAATTTCTCAACACTTGTTTCGGATTTAGACATTTAATTCACTGCAGAATAACACAACCAAGATAACCTCTTCAAAATAAGAGGAAATATACACATGAAAACCCTAAAGAAAATGCAAAATGAAACAAAACTTCTCCATGCTTGCTTTGTGAAGTAAAAAGGGAAACATCATACAATCCCAAATTCAGAAATGAAAATAGAATAAAGCTGAAATGGACGTAAATCAATACCTTTCTCCATCTATATTGTGATAAAAAACAGATTAGGAATTGTGAGGGTTCTAGAACAATGATTGGAACAAAATATACACATGAAGCATTCTCATGGAAAATATACACAAGTAGTATATTGCCTCGTGATAAAAGTACATACAACACGTTGTTGGTGACTCTACACCTACCAATGGTAGTGCTGACTTACTGGGGCTGCAAAAATAGGAACACACAAAGCACTGAAAGATCATCGCACATGCTATTTTAGTGCTGCAGCTGATGTCACCTGCAAACAAATCTATGATCTCTCATTACCATCAATTATCATCTTAGGCCATCTATCAATCCCTCCAATTCTCTCATTCCAAACCTCCTTCCTTCTGAATGAGCTTCCTTACACCTTGCAGCGAAGTAAAATATCAACCAAACTACCATAAAGTAAACTTCCATAGCTGACTGAAAAACTGAGGCCAAAAACTTCCCAAAAATCCGAGTTAAGACCCATCGTGCTGCTGACCCACAGAGTATACTTTCCATAGATTTTATTTGGACAGCCTGATTAAACATTATCGATATCAAATAGCAGCCTTCCTTCACAATCTCTCTCCCAGTCCTTCTTGAATCCACAATGATAACCCATGCATCCACCGCAAATATAAATGCCACAAATGCATCCAACAAAAACCAAGTAAACAAAAACCCAGAAATTTCCTTCTCAAACCCTCGAATCCATGGGGACATGATTGAAAAGGGCATTAATTTTAATCTCACAAACAGCTTAAAGAAAGAGTATTGGTCCTCAATTTCATTAAAATACCACAAACTTATAAGCTGAGTCAAAGCATCCCTAACCGCCCATCTCACAAGAATAAACCCAGTGAGTTGTTTCAGCCCCAATCTTGACCCATCCCAAACAACAGCAACAAACGAAGTAAATCTCCCTAACAAATCATTAACAACAGCAACAAAAACAATACCCAGTATCCAAGAATATATAGCAGTAAATCCAAGAATCACCCACCCATAAGCTGCAGATAAGAAACTTACTAGAAATAACAAGGCAGCAGCGTCACGCCGTCCAAGCTCCAATCCCTTAATAAAGAACTGCAAATCCACTATCCGGTCCAAATCTCCGCCCTTTTCTAAACCAATGGATCCATTTTCCTCTTCCTCTTCCTTCTCAATGTCACTATAATCACTACTTTCCTTATCGCTACCATCCACAAGTGCACTTTCCACCTTGAATTGAATCCCAGAACGCACAGTTTCTGAAATCTTGATCCCGTTATCGATTACAAAGTCGGAAAAACCCAAACTTGGATCGAAACCGTAAAGAAATACAGAGCTACCATTAGGAGGAAGCATACGGTTAGGACCAAAGAGAGAGCGATTGGAATCATCATCACCGGAGAAGAAGTCATCATCTAGGGTTCCGACACGAGTGAGGTGAAGGAAAGGACGGCGGTGGCGACGAGGAGGGAGGCGGTGAATGAGGTGGCGAGGGTGATGATAAGGATGGAGATGGTTACCGGTGATGTCAAGACGAGAGAGTAAGGATTTAAGAGAAGGGTCACGGTCGATAAAGGAAGTGAGAACGTGGGTCCCATTCTCGACGAGTGAACGGAAAGAGAAGAGAAGGAGGGATAAGAGGATAAATGTGAAGAGATTGCCGGAGAAAGAGGCGGCAGCTTGTTTGATCAGATGCGATGTTGTTCTCAAATTGTTGATACACAGACGAGGCTGAGGCTGAGGCTGAGGCTGATGCTGATCGTTCATCGCGAAATCGATTTGCTTTGCTTTTGATTTTGGTTGAGATTTAGTTTATTTTATTTTTTACTTTTTATTTTTTATTTTTTTGTTCTTTCTGTTCTGGTTTGTTTTTTGTTGTTTGTATTGTGTCTGTGAGAAAAGACGGAGGAGAAAACGTTGGGGATACGTTGACGCGACGGTTGAGGCTGTGTAAAACACGCGTTTCAATGATTTTTTTTTTTTTTTTTTTTGCAATTAACTTGGAATGGAACTCTTCTTCTTCTTCTTTTATAGGAAAAAGATTATGATAATGTTTGATAAAATAAAAAATGAAATATTAAAATTTTTTACAAAATAATTATTATTAAATAATTTAAAATAAGTAAGTGTTAAAATTTTTAATTCTGAGTGTTGAATGATGTTATTATCAAACACTTTTAATATTTAGTATAGATGAATTTTATAAATTTAGTTTAAATTCATTAATTTCATGTTTAATATAAATAAAATGTTATTAGATATTTATCTTATTAATTCTATAAAATTGATTATACTTAAATAAAATCTAATCAAATTTAATAGAATTACAAATATAATCTAAATTAGTACGGATTACACTTTGATTAGGTAAAAATAATTATAATTAAATTTAACTATCATAATTTATTTACAAATGAATTTCATATTTATTTAATCAACTAGGTTTCATTTAACATAATTGCATTAATTATTTAATTGGTATCCATTTATTTATTTAGTAATAATATATCTTTTTATAATTTTTATTAAATTGTGATTTATTACTCAATCCGCTAACAGACCTTTTCTGTAGGAAAATATCAAGGCTACATCTTAAACATTGTTTGACTACATAATGGATGTCAGTTGGGAGAATGCTTATACGTTGCAGGCGTCTCAGATATCTTTGGTTAGAATCAACCTACTACTTAACTGCCAGAATATTTAGCTCCACATTGAATTTTGTCAAAAATTATCATTTCTTTAAAATAGTTACACTTAAACTTTAAGAATTGCCATCAGAAACATGAGATACTGTCTCTCCTCAAGAAAAGAAAGTATATATATATGATCTCTTTAAAATTTGAAAGATGGTTACAAAATCTAGTTACTAGCACAATGTTGTGAGCGTTCAAAGAAATTCTGTTGTGGAGCATTGATAGGCTTATATAAGTTATGCTAGAAGAACTTGTTTTCCTACGTGGAGTTTATAAAATCATTGTCCAAAATGAAGTAGGTAATCGGATGTTTACTGTTCACCTAGAGCATATCATTTTACATGTTGGATTATTTAATTTAACTCGGAGAACGTTTGTCAGTTCATCAAGGTTTCTTTCTTCCTGCAGACTACCTATGGGTGTTGAGAATTTGGCATCAATCCATTGCATGCCAGTCGGGCATCTGACTGAGCAGTTAATTTATACATGAGACTTGAGCCCTCACAGGATGTTTTGGTGCAACAACTGAGATGGTTTACCGGTCGAGAAGTCTCAGAGAAGAAAGTGAGATTTTGAGATGCAGTGAAGCCTATACTTGAGAGAGTCAAGGGGTGGCTAACATGAATACAAAGATAACAGCAGCCCACTTGCAAGATCAATTTGTACAGGCAGAGATTTTAAAATACCAAATATAGGTTACTAATAGAATGTTATTAATTGTGTTGAAACAGATGAATTATCATGTTTTTCCTAGCTCACCTGTGCATTTGTTTATTAATGTTGCAAATGATTTAATTGTATAGTATTATTCGAATCTGTCAAATTTCATTAAAAGACTTGACTAGAAGGGAAATTTTTCCCTGTCAAGAATTCAATCATTTGTTCATTTTTGAGACAAAGAAATAGGTCGGAGCACGCAGACCAGTCTAATATTTAGCATTTAGCTCCTCTACGTTCAGAACAACAAAACAATGAGCTTCTATACAACCATCATAGTTATGTGGTCTTATTCTGCTTTAGAAAAAGCTGAAACAGGTTTTAAAACATGTCTCTAAAAAGATAGGTGAACTATTTTGTTGAAAATCAATGCAAAACTAAAATTCTCCAAAGGAATCTTTAAAGATGATCGCATATTGCCTTTGTAAAATCAGCTGTAGAAGATTTGCCACCAAGGTCACCAGTTCTGTACTTTCCCTCTGCAATTGTTTTAAGGATAGCGTCCTGAATCCTATTAGCCTTGTCATGGAGCTCTAAATGGCGCAACATTGTGACCGCACTTAACAGCAAGGCAGTGGGATTCGCCATGTTCTATCGACCACAGAAGAAGTTAGTTTAAATATTGGCAAACAAATACCGAAAACACAGCTTCATAAAAAACCAATTTTAGATAGAATAAGCAGTCTTAAATCTTTAATCAAAAGCTCCTTTAAAGCTGAATTGCTAATCAATGCACCCACAAATAGGTAATATAAAAAATTACAATAATCCAAGAACTCTAATGGTGATCACATCTTCATAGTCCTTAACTAGTGAAACTCCCCCCGGTTGACCATCATAAAGTTCATGATGGGGTTCTAAAAGACTGCATGATAAAACTTCCCACGTTCTGATTGCAGAATGCAGATGCAACACTTTCAACTTAATAGTAACTCCCCGGCCTGCTGATCACAGAAGGACTAAAGGAGATGTAGAAAGTTCCCAAAACTCTTTAGGAAATTCCACTTACAGTTCCCAATAACCATGGGAATGTCCATGGGCTTATGTTAAAAGAATTTCATCCCACTAAAAGAGGAATTCAAAATAATTAATGCTTTTTCTAGGTCCCTGGAAGTGCACACACCAAAACCCACTAGTTGCAGACATTAGCAAACGTTAAAAAGGTCCAATGAGATTTCCCCCCATAAAACACACAGTTGCTGACTCGTTGAAAAAAGAAAATTCAACCAAGAGTCTAATGTTGGATTTACTCTTAAGACTAGGCTGGCATAACTTAATTATATGGGACTTTCATCTGACAAAAGAGTTGCATAAATTCTTCTTGAGTTGATTCCCCATTAAAATTATCAATGTGTTTCTTACTCAAGTGTTATCATTTAGCAAGATTATAGAGCAAGTAGACACATTGCAAAGTTTTGTACTGAGAGGCTGCAATCATTGTCAAGAAAAATGTAAATTAGCTATTGAGGCTAACCTTCCCAGCAATATCAGGTGCTGAACCATGTACAGCTTCTGCAAGAGCAATGCCTCCCTCACCAATATTGCAGCTGAAAAGGATGCCAAAGCTGTCAGATAACCTGGATGTACGCAAGAGAAAATGAAAGAAGATCTTTAGGTACCTTGGAGTTAAGCCCAAACCACCAATCAATCCTGCGCAAAGGTCACTGATAATGTCACCATAGAGGTTAGGCATCACCAGTACATCAAAGAGGGCTGGATTCTTCACAAGCTGTACAGAGAAATAAGTAGTCAGATGTGTCCTTTTTATGTTTCATTCAGGGGGGAGGGAAATGATAGGTAACTTTTTTATTGATTCAAATTACTCTAATGTCGCTCACTTGACAGAAACTAGGAAGACGAGAAACTTCAAATTCAAGGACTCAAGCTTAGAATTATGGTCTAGATTTAATATGGGCTTTATCAGACAAATTATAAAGTAATTTCAGCTCTTTAGGTATTAAGGTCAGTTTTGTATTTTCCAGCAAAGCTAGAAAATGTTTCCCTATTTCGTTAGGAGTCTTTATAATTATTTTAATGTCTTATTTTAAAGTCTTTATGGGGTTAGGATGGTATTATTTCTTTTAGTTCATTTTAGGAATCTAAATCTTTATAAGATGTGGACTACTTTCGAAGCTTTTAAAGGTTTAGGAGTTATTTTAAGTTTATAAATACCTAGCATTGTAATGCTTTTGATTAAGCTTAGTTATTGAATTAAAAAAAAAAACAATTATTTGTTGTGTGATGCAATTCAACTTTAGGTGTGATGCCATGAGATATTGGGCGTGATGTTCAAGAAAGTTTTGGTGTGAAGTTTAAATTATTCACTTACTTTTTATTTGCGCTACTAATCAACCATTACTATTCACTAGTACTGTCCACAGTACCAAAACATCTCATAATTCTTTGTTTTGTTTAGTTTTGCATCCTCAAATCCCTTATTTATAAAACCCCAGCATTCCACATATAGTTTCTACCCATCCCTAGCATTCATATAAATCTAAAATTCATACTTTATATCCAACTCTCCAACCCATCCTGCGTCAATAGGCTAATAAATGCAATAATTTCCACCCCATTTTCACTTAAAATTGGGGTGAAATGGTAGGGTAGGTCACAAGGCAGAGAATTCTCTTCCACTCATCAATTTTTCTCCTCCTCCTCTTCCATCATTTCCACCCCTTCCCAAAGATAAGTGCTACTTGCTAGGCAAACAAAAGGGCTCTCTCCCTCTTTTTTTTTACACACTCATGGTCATAAATATATATTCCTCCCCCAAACCCAGCTGAACAAGATTAGCAAACAAAAGCTAGATTTAGAAATACTCGAACAAAGGGATTCAACATACCATCATGCAGCAGTTGTCAATAACAACTTCCTCATATGTTATCTCCGGGTATTTCTCTGCAACTTCACGGCAGCACTGCAAATAAAATAAACAACAAAATTTGAGTATACTTCGGTAAATTTACCATGCAGCTTCTGATATAAATAGAATTTACAACCAACATACCTTAAGAAAAAGACCATCAGTTTTCTGCATAATGTTTGCCTTGTGTATAGCAGACACTCTCTCTCGACCATGGGTCTTTGCATAGTGAAAAGCATACTCAGCCACCCTCAAACTCGCCTGACGAGTAATGATTTTGAGACTTTCCACAACACCTTTCACCACCTACCATCAAAGATTAAACACCGCCATAAATTATTCCTCCTATGTTTGTTATTACACATCAGCACTACATTGAAAGAAACTTACTTGGTGTTCAAGACCACTGTATTCTCCTTCTGTATTTTCACGGATAGTGATCAGATTCACATTATCATAACGAGTTTTATAGCCTGGAAGACTGTAGCAAGGCCTGACATTGGCATACAAATTAAGTTCTTTCCTGAGAGTAAGATTCAAAGAACGATGGCCTTTACCAATTGGTGTGGCCATCGGCCCTTTCAAGCCTACTCTATTTCGTCGAACTGACTCCAAACTTTCCCATGTTAGAAAACTCTGAGTTCTAGGATCTATTTCAGTCCCAACATAGTGTTCTTCCCACTCAATTGGCACCTCAGCTTCTCTAAATACCTGTCATGATTAAAATGATTACACCAATCATAAAATTATATGTATATGGAAGAAAACAATACATATAACTAAACAGAAAAGTGAAAAAAATTATCACCACATACAAACATATTCATATATCAGAAATTCCCAGTAAAGTAGAACTATTTTGAATGAACAGTACATCCCCCTTAGAAAGAAAATAAAGGAATTTATCTTTGCTCCTAAGTAGCTAGAGTCATCATACCCATCAACATTAGATTGTAAAAACTATGTTTTGATTCATTCCAAAGTTATTCTTCCGAATAATAATGGCCTTGCAAATGATGGATGCCCAATATAGCAAGTTATTCTTCCGACTAATAATGGCCTTGCAAATGATGGAAAATAATTTCCAGTATAGCAAATGTTATTGATGCTGGCCTCCTCGAAAGAGGTGCTCCAACTGATTGATTAAGCTGCAGTTTTCATACACACTTCCCCAGAATCACAAAAGTCCATTTTGGGCTTGGACCACTAGCTATTACTGGGATCCTCAACCACAACATATAAAGACTGCAATAAAATCTAAAGCTTACCAGTTATTCTCAAGAACTAGTTATAAACCTATTTATTTATAAAAAACATGCTAAAGATAAAACCAAAACAGAAATATAGGAAATGCTGAATATATATGAATAATAATCTCACCATAAGGCATAAGAAAACACAGAAGCTAGCATCCACTGAAAAAGTTCAACATCTTGGATGCCTATATTTCCGTATACAATTCTTTAAATGAAAATTAAAGAGTAAATATTAGAGTCAATTTAGCATAATTACGATGTACATACTGTATTTTGATTTTATTTTTGGACCAATTTTCACAAAAAAATAAAAATAGAAATAGAAAAATTCACTCAAGCAAACTTAGTGCCAGAGTTTCGATCCATTCATCTCTTTCCTTAATTCCTGGAGGAGAAAACATTGCAGCATAACAGATATAGCAACAAAATTAAAATGTAACACACCATAAAATGCTCATTCACATAATCAAAACATAAAATTCAATTGCATCAAAACAAATCCAGTTTTCATTAACATAAACAAGCTAAAATTACAAATCATAAGCAGCAGCAGGCATAAAGTACATACTTGTTTGACGGACTCGGCGATCTCGGGACCAATACCGTCGCCGGGAAATAGAGTGGCCGTGATTGGAGTAGTTGCTGAAGAGCAAGCCCTAGCCGCCGACGTAATTGAGTAATTGGAGGAGGCGGATGCAGCGGTGGTGGAAGAGATGATCTGAGTGGAGCGAACTCCTAGAGCGCGTCTAAGGAAGTGAGACGCCATAGTTGTCTGTTTGGTCTACTGATTGGAAAAGTAGAGGAGAATAAAACGCAGACTTTATTTACGAATATTATTAGTATAAGAACACTGGTTCAAACCTCTAAGAGAGGAAGGAAGGTTCTTTCATGGTCTCGTAACTGGGCTGAACTTGGCCCAGTTTCAAAAACAATTTCACCCAGGTAATGAGCAATTGGGCTCATTTTATGGGCTTAATATATGACCCAATATGAAAATACTTAAAAATAATTTTTTTTTTTAATTAGACTAATAAAAAAATTATAATTAGAATATTAGATAAGAACTTCACAATTGAGACTTCACTCTTAATATAAATTAAAATAATTTTCTAATATTAAAAAAATATATAAATGAGGAGATCAATTATAATAGATATGATTAGATTATGAATTTTAGTGTTCTTAGTTAAATGGTTCAATCAAATCATTAAGAAGATGAGAATATATGTTAGGAGAGTATCTTTTCCCTAATTTTCCATGCATATGTTCTTAATTAATAACTAATAAGAGTTAGTTTATGTATTAATCGAGATTAAATTTTAACGAATTGAATGGTTCGATCAAATCATTAATGACATGAAATGATTTTTAATGTTCTTAGTTAGATGGTTCAATCAAATCATACAGGAGATGAAGAATGTAGATTAGGAGAATATCTCTTTCCTAATCTTTCATGCATGTGTTCGTAATTAATGGCTAATGGAAGATAGTTTATGTGTTAATGGAGATTAAATTTTAACGAATTGAAAGGCAAATCTAGTGGGAGAAATCATAAGACTGTACAGCACAATTAATATCAATGAAAAGGGTAAGGTTCTCAAGCTATACAAATTATTGAGTGGGCAGCCCAACCATACTTTACATGGTTGATTCTTGACCTCAAGAATCTATGGATATATTTGTTTTCTTTTTTTATTAGATTTTTTTTTTGATAATCTTTTTTATTAGATTAAATACAATATGTCTGTCACCTTGCAATTTAATATTGAAATTAGTTAACTAAAAGAAGATTGTTGGATTAAATTAAATAGGTTAATTTAACTCTTATAAGTACTAAACTTAGTTAAATTTAATTTTAATTTTAAAATTAATTGGGATTAATTATTTGAATTTTTTATTTTTATTAATTTAACTCTTATAAGTAATTACAAGAAATTAATTAAGGATGTGGATTGAAAATTAAGATATTTAAAAAAAAAAATTAAAAAGGAAAATTATTTATTTTATGAAATATATTTCATAAAATTAAATTTGTAATT
The DNA here is from genome assembly GCA_948193065.1 of Aleurites moluccanus. NCBI lineage: Eukaryota > Viridiplantae > Streptophyta > Magnoliopsida > Malpighiales > Euphorbiaceae > Aleurites > Aleurites moluccanus. The sequence goes on from CANXYC010987989.1 coordinate 93,114, forward strand.
TTAAGTTCATTTTCTTCAAACATGATTTTAATAATGAAATGGGAAATTAATTGAATTTTTTTCTTATTATTTTTTTTAACTACAGATATTATTATCTTCATTTTACGGATAATTGAATTAAATTTTATTTCAGGTTACTCCTCTTTCAATATATATACTACACATGAATGAATCCTGAAATATGTGTATTTTACCATTTCTCATTGATATTTCTCTTGTTCTTTTATTTGGTTCTCATCATGCTTAAATATACATAAATGTAAGCATTTGTTGCTTTCTTGCCTCTTGCAGTGAACTTTCCCATTTGGTTGGCAATTAAAAAGCCCAACAAAATTAACAGGACAAATATATTTAAAATTGAAAGAAATTCATTATTGATTATTATATTACAAATTATAGCACATAGACAATCCTATCATCAAATTCTAAGTAAATAAAAGGAATTGGAAAACAAATTTTCAAATGGAAACAAAAATAAAACAAATAAAAAAAATACAACTTAACAGATTGGGAGAGGAGCACCATTCCACTCTTTGAGACAATCCATCATTGGATCAATGATCTTCCCCTCACACATAGCTGTGAAAACCTTATCAAACTCCTCTCCAGGTGACCGGACTTTCTCACCGGTAAGCAATCCAGTGCCTAATTCCTCTCTCACAAACTTGTACAACGGATAAGACCTGCATTCCTTAATCTTATTATCAATTGCTGAATTTCCATTTTCATATGCTTCTCTTGTACTATCAACTTCTTTAGGCAGAAGGGTTTTCAATTCTTCTTCGAAGGCAGCAATCTTTTGGAAGACAGAAGTGTTAGCATTCTTCTCATTTTCTCCATTCGCCAAGGCATGTTCGACGAGAACTTGCCTTAGTTTCTGCATCAATGGATAAGTAGCACTGCAGGGGTCATCAATATAAGCAAAAACTTCTTCGTGATCTACAACTTTGAGCAAATCTTTCTCACAAAATCTTGATGGGTGAAGTTCTCCACCAACACCAGTAGTCAAGACCCTTTTAGCTACTTGATTTACAGTATTTTTAACCGTATGCTTCAAATTCTCCTCCAAATGCCTCAAGTCAATAGCTTGGCAAAGTGCTACTAAGAAAGTTGAAGACATGAGCTTCAAAATATCAATAGCTTCTTGAGTCTTTCTTGAAGAGATTAGTCCCAAAGAATTCACATCTTGATTATGTTGCTCTGCGCTTTGCACATGGCTAGTGACTGGATTTGCTAGAAATTGAAGCTCAGAGCAATAAGAAGCCATAGCTATTTCAGCTCCTTTGAAGCCATAATCCAAGCTTGGATTCCTTCCACCAGACAAATTTGATGGCAATCCATTATTGTAGAAATCATTTACAAGTTCACTAAACTGAGCAAACATGAGTTTCCCTATCGAAGCAATAGCCAGTCTTGAATTATCCATTGAGACTCCAATTGGTGTCCCCTGAAAATTTCCACCATGCAAGGCCTTGTTTCTTGAAACATCAATTAGTGGGTTGTCATTAACAGAATTGATCTCTCTTTCAATTGATTTAGTTGAAAATCTGATAACTTCAATTTGAGGACCCAACCATTGTGGTGAAGTTCTTAAAGCATATCGATCTTGCTTTGGTTTCTGCAATGGATCAATTTCATGTAATTTCTTAGCAGCTTTAATATAAGAACTACCATCTAAAATGTGTTCCATTATAGCTGCAGCCTCAATTTGGCCTGGATGGTGCTTCAATTTATGTGTCAAATGATCAGTAAATTCGGGTTTACCATTCATAACTTCTGCGAAAATTGCTGATAAAATTTCTGATAAAATAGCAAGCACATTTGCCTCAAAAAGAACAATTGAGGCCAAGCCAGAACCAACAGCAGTCCCATTAACAAGAGCAAGACCTTCCTTAGGCTGCAACTCAAAGAACCCAGAATCAATTCCAGCGAGTCGAAAAGCTTCCGCGGCATCTAAAGATTCACCAGTGGGACCAATAGCCTTAGAATTAGGCCGGCCGGTCAATAATCCAGCAATATAAGACAATGGGACTAAATCCCCAGAGGCAGTGATGGTGCCTCTTAGAGGCAAGCATGGAGTAATATTTTGATTGAGGAGTTCAGTAATAGCTTCCAAGATTTCAAATCTAATGCCAGAGTAACCTTGCAGCAGAGTATTGATTCTCACTAACATGGCTGCTCTTGTTGTGGAGTGAGGCAATGTGTGACATGTTTCTGTTCCATTGCCAAAAATCCCAGCATTCAAGAATCTGCAGAATTATATAACAGATTAGTTATCGATAGAACAATTGATGATCTAATTTAATTTAATTTAGTAATTTTTTTTTCTTATTTTTCATGGATACTGTTAAAATCCATGGATCCGCACACATATGCGTTAGAGACACTTACTCACAAATGGAGATCTTGTTTGGATATGAAATTTTGATGTCATATTAAAGTTTATGGATCCGCACATATATGGATTTATAAATGAACAAATATTGAAATTTACTTGTACAAAATCAATTCGTTTGTACTAAATCTAATACTCATTTACTTATAAATTTTTTATATATTTTCTTATTATTCGACGTGGATACATTTTCCCAACAAATACACTGATTAATAATCAATAAATCATATTAAACATAAGTTTTAGAAAAATTATTAAAAAAGTCAGTTTAGCTGCAGCCTGCAGGTATTCAAACAAATTGACAAGTCTACCTACAAAAGTCTAACCAAGACAACTATATATCTATCCTAATAGTATTTGGATTTAACTAGTAAAAAAATTAGATTTAGAAAGGAAAATTAATTAATATGTTAATTATATTAATTAGGTGATCAAGATTCTCCAACTTCCCTAACTCGTTACTAATTAAGCTTATTTCACTTGCAGAGCAAGATATGTTCATACTTAAATCAACAATTAATAAATAGTGGTTAATTAACTTATATTAAATTAAACTAAAATTCCTAATTAATATTAAAATTTCTCTAAAATTATGAAAAATAAAAATTAACGACTCCTAATTTATCTAGATGATTGATTATATGAAATAAATATTCGGTTATTGTACTACTCTTTTGTCATCAGAGATGGTTCAGCTCTTAAGAAAAATCCTTACATGGTAAAACTCGTCCAACACATCATTAAATTAATAATGATCTTCCTTAGAACAAAACAGGCTGGCATGATCACAACTCATGCAAATGTCATAACTCGGCCGAGTCAACTCAGTTTGACCTTAGCTCAAAACTTAATTAATTAAGTAATTTAACCATTCCTCTTTACTAAAATCCCAATTAAATGATATTGACAACCTCAATAAATACATCATCAACTCACTGAGTCAACTCGTCTGAGTCACCCACCACGAAAAATAACGAAAAGGAAAATGAATGACTTACCTAATGAGCTCCCTTTGTAAAGCAGCACCTTGCTTAGTTCTTCTATGAGAAGTAGCACCAAAACCAGTAGTAACACCATAGCTATCAGTTCCTTTATTCATACTATCCATAACCCAATCACTGCTGGCCTTAACACCGGCTCTGGCAGACTCAGAAAGCTCAACTTTCACACCAGAATCATGGCTAGCAATAGCTGCAACTTGAGCTACAGTCAAAGTTTCGCCGCCTAGTTTCACCAAAGGCTTTCTATACTCAGCCACCATTCTCTTTACTTCATCCAAATGACTCCCTTTCATTGACTCAGCCGCCACTCCCCAACTCAGTGGGTCACCACGAGTTACACAAAAATTCTCTAAATCACCATTTTTGTGACCATTCTCAATGATATTTGCCATTTTTAAGAAATACCCAGATGATAAAAAGTATCAAAAACTTGAATGAGAGAGATTAATTGGGAGAGAAAAGGAAATTTAATTGGAAGAAAAAAGGAAATCTTTGAATTAGGATATGGATTTCCTGAGAGACAGAGGTAGAGACATGGGGGTATAAATAGAAGGAAAAGGCTTCAAGTTTTGCAATTTGTTACGTGTATATGGGTAGGTAAGCATAAGGAGGGAGCAGAGGGAGAAAGCGAGAGTTGGTTGAAAATAAATTATAGCCATTGATTTAGGAAAATCTAACGGTTAGGATTTTGTAAAGAGAGATCATTAGAGAAGAAGGGTAAATTTGACTCGTGGTAGTGGTGCATGGTAAGGCTGTGGTTGGTGGCTACTAGGAAAAGTATTTGTATCCAATACTGATTATTAGGTCTGGTTGCTCATTTGGTCATTGGCAATGGCAACAGATCACCTAATCAAATAATACATTCATCATCATACTGTATATTACTGTGAAATACTATCGAGTTAAGGCAATGTCAAACATCAAATTACAATACATCAATAATAAATGTTTTAATCAATGAATTTTTAGTTTAATATATAATAATAAAATTATTTATAAAATTGAAAAATTTTAAGTTTAAATTTCAGTCATAATTATATTAATTAAAAATAATTTTTAATAATTTTTAATATAAAATATATTTATTATCATGATTACAAACTTATATTAGTTTTTCACATTTAAAAAAATTATAATGGTGTGGATTGTAGTTTGAGGATATATACAAGTAAATTCTAAGTGTTTTTTTATTTTTTTTAATTTACACGATATATTTATATTATAAAAGATATAAAATTATTTATGATAGCTAAAATAATTTAAATTATTAAAAATTTGAATATAAAATTTTTCGTTATAAATTTAATAAAAACTTACATTGCGATTATGCTATTTAATACCTTATTATTATAATAGAATTAAAGGAGCATAGTAATTAAGAAAGAGAAAACTTTTCCTATTGCATATGACTTCAATTTATATTAGACTTTTCATTATTTTATATAAATCTAGTTTGATACAGTTTATGAAAATAACGTTTGATATGTAGAAAAGTTATTTTTCTAAAAGTAATATTTTTAAAAATAATTAACTGTATGTTTATTTTTGATAAAATACAATCTAAAAATTATTTATAAACTCATAAGAATATTTTTGTCTATTAATTTTTTAAAATTAGCTACGCATTTAATCTAAAATTCAGCTATCTTAAAAAAATTTAATTTCTAACTTATCTAAATAATTAAATTTTAGCTATCCATATAACTATTTTTATTAATTTTAATATTTATCAAACACTATAAACTGAGTCAAAATTCACTTCTCACTAAAAAAGCTATTTTTTCCTTTATATAAGCTGTGCGAAACAGGCACATAATATTTTTTCCAATTCATCATAAGTATTTAAACAATCATTATATTTTTCTTTCATTTGTTGTTTTGTAGTTATAGTTAATTTAAATCCTAAATAATGTTATTTGCTGGCAAGTAGTTAATGGTGTATTCAAATACTTGTCACAATAATATAACTTTAAGATGTCAATATTTTAAATTCTAACAGTTTTTCTTTTAATTTTCTTTTATAGATATATATATATATATATAATACAAACCTTATCCTCTATTCTCAGCTTGACATTTATAATTTGCTTTGCTCAAACTTATTTTGGAATAAGGTTGATTCATATCACTACCATTAATGTCCCCAAGACATTGAATTATTGATTATAGTTATATAAATATATAGAAGAAATGTGCACTTAATGGATGTTAGTTGTTGAAGTTTAATATATAAATTCAAGATATTGAACATAGCTAAATAAAATTAAAAAAAATAATAATTATGTAGACTTAATGATAAAAAAATGTGAAATATTTCAAAAAATTGTAATTGTACCCAAATATTTTAAAATTGATTTTTTTACTATAATTTTCAAAATTAGTTATAATTATATCAATTTCATAAAATCAAAATTAAAATGTATACAACATCACTAAATATATAAAAAAAAATTATTAATCTATTATTAATTAAAAAATAATGATTGTAATTTCAATTAAATTGGATATAATTACAAATAAATTTTAAAAATAAGATATATAGATTAATTTATTTAAAAATTTGAATACAACTATAATTTTTTCAAAAATATTTGAATTTTTTTGAAAGACGATATTGAAACTCCTTTTTTAGTTTTTGACATTCCTATTATTTTTTTTATTAATAAATTTTGATTAAAATACTCTTTTTATTTAAATTAATAATTCTTATAAGAAAAATAATAATCTAATAAGGAAGGAAAACTTAATTTTCATTTCTTTATATATATTTTTATTATTTATTACTTTTAATTAAATATAGAATTATTATTATTTATATTTTTTATTTTTTAGAAAAATATGATACTAAAAATTATATTTGATAAATATAATTTTTTTTACATAAGAATATATTATAATAATTTTTTCATTTTTATATGTTATAAAATAAATTCATTTTTAATTTTTATATTTTGTTTAGTTTGTATTTTGAAAGCAAATTTTTTTATTATTAATAAAATTAATTTAACCAAATAAAAAAATATGAAAATGTCAATACTTCTCGATATACTTGAAAATAATGTAATAATTTCAAAATTATTATTTTTTTAACAATATGCATATAATTATTTATTTTTATTTTTTATTTTAATCTTATAATTTATTTTATTTTAAATATATATATATATAATTTATTAAGACATTTAGTAAAATATATAATTAATTTTTTTTTCAATTAGTACAATTCAAGAATTTTAAAATTTAAAATTTAATTTAATCAATTATCTTTCTTATTAAAAATTAAAAATAATATCTGCTTAAAAATAAAACGATCAAATCAAAATTTAAAAATTAAAAGGTAAAAGAAATTTATTTTATAATATGCAAAAATGAAAATTAATTTTATTTTATTTTTATATAAAAACTCTATAATAAGTATATTTTCTAAAAGAACATATAAATATCATTTTTATGTAATAAAAAAACACCAATAAAAATATACAAGTAAATAGAACTTAAATTTCTTTTTCTTTTTTAATGCATAAGTTTTCATTTCTTATAAGAACTAAAAAATAAAAAGTTTACTTAAATATTCATTTATATACATAAAATAATATGTGCCTATATATAAACTTTATATTTGTTAAATATATTTTATTATATATATATATATGAATTAAAAATAATGAATAAAGAAATAAAATTTAATTAACATTATTTCATTATAATAGCTATTATCAAAATATTACAATAAAATTATTATAGTCAAATTCAAGAATAAATAAAGAAATGAAAATACTAAAAATTAAAAGTATAATGTCAGTATCTTCTACTTTTCTATCATTAAGTCAATTATATGATAATGAAAATATAGGATATTGTAATGACTTCATAGTTCATATCATTAATTAACTAAGATCTAATGTGTAGTTCTTTCCTTTCTATTTCATTTTCTTATTGATGTTTTTAATAAATCCTGTCTAGTAAGTGATTGAAACCTGCCAACAGCATCTCTATGAATGGCCCCTTGAGTTGCAATATTGGTCGGTGAAGTAGCCAAGTAGTTAATAATGAACTATTGATAATAATAATAATTTAATTATTATTAGTTAATAATTTGTTAACTCAAAATATGAGTTTTGATTCATGATAAAATTACTCCATATTGATTATTATAGTGAAATTTCCACAAACACTCCAATGTTGAAAAAAAAAATCATGCTATTTGACGACAATATGTTAATTATGTGCATGAATGTAGGGTGTTTGACCTTTATCTATATGCTTTTGGGATTTTTTATTTATTTTGTGTCTTATTTTATATTTTATATATTTTTTATATACCATATTATTTATAAAAAATATAAGCTGTTAAAATATTTTAAAAAATAAATAATATAATAAATAAAAATAATATGAAATAGAAAATAAAACATATAATAAGATGAAAAATTTGAATTAATATTTTTTACGTGTTTATGATAAACTTTTTATCCCTGCTTAATCTATAAGATTATTATTTTTTTCCTACTATAAATATTTTTATTATAAAATATATAATTATTAAAAAAATTTATTTTTTTTTAATTCATTTATTATTTTAATATTCTTAATTTTTCTAATTCTTCTTATATTTATCTAATAATTAAATTTGATTTTATCTTTATTTTATTGTTAACTTATCATATTTCTATATTATATTTTTTGAACATATATTTTAATGAAAAATTATTATAATATTAAAATAAAATTTAATTTAAATTAAAAAATAAAAAAAATAAATTGAAATATATTTAAAAATAACATTTATCTTGAGGTGGGGGATTTTTTTATTTTTTTTAGTGACTGCTTGAGTTTGGTGCGGTGCACCATAGTTGGTGTATAAAAAGACAAAAAGAATTATTAAAAAAAAATCAGAAAGAGATGACGAAGAAAAGGTCAGAAAAGAGCTTCTTAGACATTGTCGTTTGTTTGGTGAGAAAATAATAAAATCTTTTTTTCTTTGCCAAAAAATTATTATTTTTTCACATAATAAAATTAATATTTAAATCTATTCAAATCAATAATTAAAAATCATCATTCATTATTTAAATTTCTAAAATTCAATCGATAAGATTTAAAATTATAATAATTAAAATATAAAAATTAAAAATTATAATTATTAACATTTAGTTTATTGATCGTTAATCACCAACAATCAATAAATAATCATATTTATTGAATTAAATAAACTCTTATACAGATTAGATTATAAAATGAGATGTTTCTAATTTCAAGTGGAATATGTGAAATAGGCTTTCCCCTTCTCATGTTTTATATATATGTATAAATTTCATATATTAAACACTAATGTTAGGAAAAAGAGAGAAAATTAAAAAGAAAAAAGAGTTTATGTGAACATAACATGTAATGGCATGCGTGTGGGTTCCAGAGATACAAGAATTTTTCATTACCCACAAACATAAGTCTCCCCTACCACAAAATCTAGGTCCAAATCCACCATCATACGTATACTTCATCCTCTGAGGTCCCACGATTCATTAATGGATTTTCTTCTTTTCAAGGTGCTGAATTTCAATTGATTTTCTTAAGAAAAAAAGAGTAACCCTAGCACAGTCAACACCCCCTTGCATGAGCAAGTATTTGAACCACTCTGCATCAATAAAACTGAACATTTCACAAATCAATAATAAAAAATATATAAGAAGAGGTGGATGATGATGTGCTATCAAATTATTATCTACTTGAAGTTTGCTCTACACTGTTTAGAGGGTGTTTGTATAGAAAGTTAAATGTTATAAACTGCGTTTTAGGAGAATGTTAAGAAGTTTTGTGATTTTTAAAGTGTTTGGATAAAAAAAGGAAACTATATTATTTTTAGTATTTAACGCAAATTTTAAAAGCTGGGGGAAGAGTTTTATGATTAACGCTCGTTTTTTAATAAAATTGATTATTTTAATAAAACGCTAGTTTTTATCCAAACACCCCTTTAGAGTAAGTCAATTTCAGCGTAAATTAATTAGTTTCAATGAATTTGAATACTACACAGCCATATAAAAAATATATATATAATGATTTTTGAAATTAATAAGCATCGAATATAATATTTAATTAAAATAAATAAATTTGTTATTCCCTACTTAAAAGGTATTAAATTCAAATTTTATAAAAAATAAAAATTATTTAAATTTATTTGATAATATCATTTATTTATTCATATTTTAATTTATATATTTAAAATATAGTGGAAAAAAAAATTGAAGCAAAGACATAAATTGGTGTTGTAACCACTCGTATGACCCTACAAGAAAAAATAAATAAATAAGGGGATGGTAGGTTTGGGAGACGTGGATTATGTGACTATCTCGCCTACCACTCGTAAATTCAAGGTTTGAAACAAATATACACGTGATAGTTCCCATTTTGTATTGTCAAGTGTTGGCCATTAAATTACATTCACATTATATAGTGGATGCAACTTCCAATTTCCATAATTTTAATTTACAAATAAATTTTTTTAATATAAAATTATTTTTTAATTTCTAAAATTTATAAAATTAATAAAAATGATTCTTTTATTTTAAAAAATTAATTTTTTTAGTTCCTAATAAAATATTAGTTAACTATATATTTTTTTATTTTTTTTATCCTTTAATTTTTAAAATTTTTAAGATAAATTACTATTTAATTCCTGAGATTTATTAAAATTAATAAAATAGTATTTTTATTTTAAAAAATTAATTTTGGTCCCTAATTTATAATATTTCTTCTTAAAATTTTTGTATTATTCCTTAGATGTGAAAAAGTATCTCTCTTTCTCAAAAATTTTGCGTCGGCACTTAGTTGGAGTTATTAGAAGTTAATAATTATTACCTTTATAATTTTAATTTATATAATATAATTTTTTTATAATTTAAATAATATATTCAAAAATAAAAAATATTAAGAAAAAATTTAGAAAAATATAAATAAATATAATTGAACATCTAAATATTTAACTAAAAATTATTATTTAATGATAAATTTTGTAATGATATTTGAATTTGCTCTCAATTAAAGTTAAATAATTAATATAAATGTACATTTTAATATTTATATTTTAAAACTTGTAAACACACAAAATCATAAAAAAATATATTAAAAAATTAGAATATAGAAGAAAAAAATAATTAGATAAAAAAAATATATGATAAAATATTTAAAAATCAATAAAAGAAAAACTATCCTTTTTATTATTGAGTTGTATATATATAATTTTTTAAAATATAAAACTTATACCTATTTATCCTTCTTTTTTCATACAAACACACAAATACACATATATAAAAAGAAAATATCATAATGTATGTTATAAATAGGTCATTAGGTTACAAATCTTATTAATTAATAATAATTTAAAATTAAAAAATTTAAATTTATTTAGATTATAACTCATAATTAGATATATTTCAAATATAGTAATATGTAATAATGATCATTAAATAATATCATATATTTATTATTTTAAAAATAAAAATTAAATAATAGCATAAAAAAAAATTATGATGATATTATATCTCGATATAATAATATCCAACGTAAATTTTAACATATTAATATCCATATATATTTAAATAAAATTTAATTATTTCTCATATATATAATATTTAATTGTTATAATTAACTATATTTTTAATTTAATTTTAATGTAAGTAATTAATCAATAAAAAAGTAGCACAGCAAAAAATATTTATATATATGTTTGAAGTGTTATAACTAAATCATATGTAATAATAATTCAATTGTGTATTTAAATTAAGATATTTTATTAAATATAATTATAAATTTTATTTATTATTATCTTAAATTTAATTTGAAAAAAAAGAATTTAAAATTTAAAATTATGACATATAATTTTATGTTTTCTCATTCACTGTATATTAAGTAATAATAAATTATTGTACCTATTTATTTAATAAATTATAATATTATAAAAATTAATTGATAAAAAAAATCATAAAATTCATTATCAAGTCATTCGAATCATTACATATTCGACTGAGTGAATCAATTTTTGAAAAATTATAAAAAAAAGTTTTATATATAGTTCGATCCGATCGATAAATTAAGTAAGACCAAATATGACAATTATATTAATATTATTAAATTAAAATTCATTTAATTGCTATAAATAAATAAATGTAAATGTATAATATTCATTTACAAATAATAGTGTTTAATTTAATTGTGTCGAGACAATTTATTATTGAAACCAATAATTTCATTCTTTCATGCCAAGTCCATGCCTCTCATGAAATTAACGGAACATTCACAAGACTAAGCTCTTATTTTACTTCTGCTATTCCAAACCTTAAAAAATGGGTTAAAAAATAAATGGATAAAATATTATTTCATTCCTAAAATTTCATCTAATTAATTAATTTTCATATATTTTTTAAAAATTAACTAATTAATCTTTTAATTTTAGTTTTATTAGACTATTTAGTTATTTTATTTAATTTTTTCACCTTTTTCTATTAAAAAAAATATATTTTCAAAATAATCTCATTTCTCTCATTTTTCATTCCACTCTCTATCTCTCTCATTTTTTTTTTAGAAGAATCTCTCTGGTATTCAACATGCATTACCAACCACCTTTAATTAAATTAATAAGAAATAAAAATAATTATCAATAATACGAGAATAAATTCCATTAATCATCATATAAATAAATAATGAAAGGTAATAAGGGGTGTCCTCTTTCCCACAAACACTCTTTCTCCCTCTCTTCCCTTTTCTCGATACTCTTTATTCATATTTCGAGAATGTTTGAATACCTTTAAAATAAATATCAAACGTCGTTTTGAAATTTAAAAAATGTTAAATAAAATTTTAAAGTGTTTGATAAATTAATTCAAAACGGCGTTTTGAAACTTAAAAAAAAAAAAAAAATTAAGCTAGACATGCCAATTTATTTTACAACGACGATTTTAAAATTCTATTTTTCAAAATTTCGTTTACACCTAAACATCTTTTTTTTTTTTTTTTTTTTTTTTTTTATTTAAGAGAGAGCCCTCTGAAATCCCGGTGAATCTCCAGACATGAGCCAAATCATTTTTCATCACAAACCATCGTCGTCGTCGTCACCAAACTGCATTAAAAAAATTCTCTCGCTCTGTACTCCAAACATAAATTATTTTTAATTCCCTCCATAAAACTCCAACCATGAACCGCCACAATCATTATGAGAAAATTTTGAATAAATTTTTAGATCCCTACTATCAAGATGATGCTCAAAATATGTAGCAGAAATTGTCTCGAGTGCTAAAAAAAGAAATTTGAAATATGCTCCAATTTCTTGCATTTTCTTAGTAACCAAACTTTTTTTTTTCATCTGTGTATCACAAAAAAAAAAAAGGACTGAAAATTTTGAAAATTTTCTTCATCTATGGGAGAAAAAAAAATTATTGTGTTTTCTTACTAACCAAACACGTTTTTTTTCAGTTTATGTAATAGTTTTTTTCATTTTTCAATTGCCTTCTTATTTTTTATTTTTTATATGGTGAAAATGAAAAATTTAAATTTAAAATGAGAATAATTTTAATAATTTTATATATTTTAACGAATTTTTTAATAAAAGCACCACTTAGTAGACGAAAACAAAACCTCAAAGACGTTTAATTTCTCCGAATAATTAGGACAAATTTCAGAGATTATTATCGAGTCAAAACAGAAAAACTATAACAGAGTCAGTTCTGTCAATTGTATGAAGCTAGTATATACCATTTAGCAAGTTTCAACTAGTTTTCCAGATATGAGATATAGGGAACTTTTCCACCCACCCAATTGCAATCTACATTCGAATTAACAGTGACAGTTTCTGAAACAAGAAATGCATTTTTATCAACTTTCCAACCCTTCTACCCTTTTTTCTTTAATTCTGCTGCAATTACATTATCCCGTTAACTTTGATCCTAAGTATAACATACATTCGAAGTAAAAAATTTGCAGCACAACTTTTACACAAGAGAGGGGGGAAGAGAGAGAGAGAGCGAGCCTCAGAGATTTGAGCAGTCCTGACCTATAGGCTGCTTTGCAAAATTATACAGCCTAATATTTACCCAGTTGAGGCACAATGATGAAACGTATGCCATGAGCTGTGAGGAGCCGACGTCATTAACTTGATTCTTCAGCTGGACCCTTATTTACTTCCAATTGGCTTGTTGGATAATCGACGCTTGTAACGCTTAAGAACAGAAGCCAAATTTTCTTTTCCCTTTGGGAACGCTACATCACCAGCAGCAGTGCCTGATCGACCCTTTCGGCAAGATATGGCAATCTCTACATCCTTGATTAACTCAAGAAGCATTGCCGCAGTTGTGCATTTCCCCCTTCCTGCCCCTGATTTTACAGCAGGGGGCAACATTCCATTTGTGACAGGTGGGCTTGACCTGCGTTGGTGTGCTTCAGATAGTTCAAGGCAGAAGCATGGGGAGACTGGACTACGTGGCTTTGAAAATGCCAGCTCTATGATCCCCTGCTAATGAGAAAATACTGCTGTTAGTATACAAGGAGAAGAAATGTTGGTCATATTTGGAAATGACACCATGATTTGGACTTCAGAGAGTAGTGGTTCTGTGTGCAGTTCAATAGTCCAAGCTGCATGGACAATTCATGACTGGAGTTCAAGAGCCAAGCAAGTAACAAATCACATACATACCTCTCAAGTGAATTATAATTGAAATATTAGCTTCCTAAAAACTATGTATTAAAATGATATCTTAATTAAGATGCCAATCAATTTGCAAAGAAGAGGGAAAGGAGAAGATCACTGAAAGAGAGTTGAAATAAGATGATTTATAAGTGGTAATAATTAAGACCAGTGAGTGCACCAGCAAGGAATGATTTGGCTCGACATAGGAAAGGATATGCAAAAAGGGTAGCCACCAAAAGCAAAATTCTCCCAAGTTAAGCAGAATATCAGTTCTTTTTATGCATGTTAATAAGCAGGAAATAACACCATCATATACAGAGACCAACATCACTTCATGCATTTGAATAGCATAGCAAAAAGGTTCAAGTAATTGACCTGAAGACGATTAAGCACATAAGTGTATTTCCCCCACAACTCTGGCCGGCTTTCCATGAGTGACAAATCAAGAACCCGGTGAATGCACCAGACTCCAAAGCTTATTATCAAATCTGCTTTCCAAACACAACCTTCCCCACAATAAGGAACTGAGGAAACCTGAATGTTGGTTACACCTGCATCATCATTCTTAAATGCAGAACCAGACTTGCTATCAGAGTAGTACTGAGGCTCACCCATGTAAGCCACACGGTTTTTCTCACTTGTTTCAACCTCATACAAACAATTCTCCCTTGCAGCCACACGATCAATTAAATCTTCATCAGAGCCATCATTTTGCCTAAACAACCAATCAGAACCTTCCAATTTCAAAAGCTTAACAATACAAATTCTGAATGACTGAAGGAGCTGGGCCTCTGAATCCACAGGAGAGATGGTTTCTCTAGTAATTGAATTTGACCTAATTCCACTTCCAACAGCTCGACTTTTATCAGCGACAGCAAACTGCTCATATGGCTGTTTGGACCAGATGGACCCATGGTCTGAACTAGGAAAGGAGAAAGCATCACCATAACCTTTTGATAAACCATCGAAAGCCAAATGGCTTCCCACTGCTGATCCAGTATTTGAAGAAAAGGAGGGCTGGTAACTTGTTCTGCCAGCAGATGCTCCAAATCCAACAGTATTGTCCCATTGGGTACTCTTTTCAGACATATAGAGATCCCTGTAAGTACCAGAAATTCCTGAAATGTCGGGTAAACTATGGTACTTCTTCGTATTGGCTGACATCCCTGTGTTATCAACCGATCCCGAGGTACAAACATTCTGATATGGTCTTTCAGATTGCAGTGGGCTGTTCCCAGTTGCTGCAAAGTTCTGATACCTTGAGGGTTGAGGGGAGCTTAATCCATTTTGCAACTTCTGCCCCAAGGCAACCGCAACTGGGTCCCTATAGTTTCTAGGACCCAAGGATGGGGATATCGGCGCTGGGGACTCCATCTGACCATTCAAGCAATTTGAACTTCTGTCCTTGGCAATTCTATTAACAATAGATGCAATCTGATAACCATGAACTGTAGCTGGTTGAATATCCCAGCCATCCGAAGATGGTAGAGAGCGCACACCAGAATACCACCTCTCTGTAGAGTCAACGACGTTGTGGCTGGAACCTTTCACATATGCGTCCAACAATTGCATGTGGCTGGACCACAATGAGGATGATCCCCTTTGAACTCCATTTGATGAGTCTAGACCTGTTTGCACCCTCAGCTGCATGGGGGAATCGCATAAACTCGAATTAATCAGAGAATCAGATCCTCTGACACCGACAGGAGGCAAATATCCACTAAATTCCTTTCCAGTAGCATCCACTTTCAGTGAGGAAGATGCAAGCTTCGAATTAGCCAGTAACACATCCAGTTTTTTGTTCTTTGCCTCTTGAGTTGCTTGCCCATGAAAATCATACAACTGTCCCCAAAATTCATCAAGAACTGCAGCTAATTGACGCCTTGCAGCACGCCCTAACCCTGCTAATCTTGAAAGACTTCCAGCACCATTCCCCCCTTCATCACTTTTTCCACTTAGACTCCTAAATGATGGTGGACCATCAGACATCATAGCTGAGGTGCTTCCAGGAACCACTTTGGATGATTCTTCCGATTCCCATGTATCTCCCTCATCGTCCTCCTTTTCAATCTGTAAATCTCCCTCTACCTCTACAGTCTTTTCAATTGGTTCCATTGACTCTATCTTAACCCGAGCGATGTCCTGTAGATCCCCATCAACAACCTCATTAACAGCAGTTGATACTGATACTGTATCTATTGTGGAGGTTGATTCCTCTTGATAAGATATTGTTGGAGTGCTGCGAAACTTAACATCAGAATGATTTTCCTCGATCGTTGTCAGATGAAGTTCGCGATCAGATTCCATAATTGTCTCAGGCAGATCATGTTCAGCATTTGGACTGGTTATATCAGAATAACTCTCTATGAAATTCCCCGGCGCTGATAATTGATCCTGATTTTGAATGAACTCCTCACCATCATGAATAGTTTCACTCAAAAAGTTTTTTTCTCCTTGAGTGCATAGTTCAGGTGCACTGGGTACTTCCCAGTTCCACGCCTGAGCATCTAAGCAAGTTGCAGATTTCAATGGTGTAGCTGCTAACCAAAGCATCAAACAAAATGATGAACAAGCAGTGATAAGAAGTATAATGTATGGTGCAGATGCACTAACACCCATGTTCCACCTCAAATTACCAACCCAATCACTATCCCCAAAAATCATTTCAGCCACAAATATGATCTTTAATCCTAACAACCCCATGAAAGTAATCAGCGCTACGAACTCCAAAAGCTGAGATATTTTGTAGACACCCATTATCGGCCTTGATGATGCAACCCGGAAAAGCGGGATCACAGAAGATGGAAGCAGTAAAGCTATCATAACCTGGGTAAAAATAAGCAACTGGTATATTCCTTCAACTCCATAAGTCCATACACAATAAAGAGCTGGAACAATGGCAATAACTCTGATTGTAGCATGTTGAAGCCAATTAGGAATATCCAATCTGAGGAAATCATGCAAGACTACTTGCCCGCCAAGGTTCCAGGTTAATGTTGTGATTTGATTCGCAAGATACAGAATGATTACAAAGGCAATAGGTGCCAATGGACTCCTGAACACCTGAATTAATCATTTGGGAAAATCAATTTTGATAAGTATTCTAGATGGACTAACATATTGCATGCTAAAAAAAAACTAAGTAATCAGGACCATTGCCATGAAAAAGAATTGTACCGGTTCCATTAGTGACATTGCATCAGGAAAAGTAAGCAAAACAAGGCCTGTACTGTTGAACACACTTGCAGCTGAGTTCATAAGCACATAATTCATCAGATAAATGCCACTAAAGATGCACAAGATGGCAAAAAAATGATCATAACACAAGGCATCCTTGGAAATGTTTTGACGACCCTGATGCTGCTGCAAAAACATTAAAGAATCCAGAAATTTAGAAATCTAACAAACTGTGATAAAAAATCATATCAAGCTTGTATAAAGAAGTGTTTGAGCATGAAAAGAAAGCAAGAAGACCAAAATCAAGTAGTCAAAAACTTCAAAAACAGAAGGTAGCAATGCACCCCATTCATAAATCATATGCCACAGTTGCTTGTCATCAAAAGCCAGGAGGCCCAGGACTACTGTCAGGGATATTGTCATAACACATCTCTACAAGTCATTTTTACTTGAGCCATTCCTGAATTAGAAGAAATTAGCTACCTGACTCCTTTCAAATCAATTCAAGCTTATAAATTTTCCATAACCAGTTCCATGGTACCTTCCACAAAATGATTTCCAATACCACCTCACAGACAAGCTATGCATTAAACAATGCGTTCAGCAATTGGTCCAAAAGTCTACAATCTGATGGTTGTAAATTGCAATGACAATGAGATGAACAGCAACACCAACAAAAAAAAAATTGCTAATTTTGTCTTTTTCACCGTACATTTGGAGCAAAACAATTGCTAATTTTGTCTTTTTCACCCATATATTTGGAGCCTTCACCAAAAATAAACACAGACCTATCAAAGAACCAAGGAAAAAAATTGCTAATTTTGTCTTTTTCACCGTACATTTGGAGCAAAATAATTGCTAATTTTGTCTTTTTCACCCATATATTTGGAGCCTTCACCAAAAATAAACACAGACCTATCAAAGAACCAAGGAACATGTATGCCCTATGCACAGACACCATATACCTTGCCAATCTAAAGGAAAATGTGTACAAACAGAGATCTATAGCATAAGTTGCTGATTTGTGACCAGAAATAAACTTATATGGTAAATTTCATCTTTCCAAATACTATAAGAAGAATAAACCTGTTTAGCATTTTGGTTACGTACAGAGAAAAACAAGAAGGCAATTCTAAACACAAAAGCCAAAGGGGTGAGAGATACAAGGAAAAGAGAAATACCAGCACAAGAGAAGAATGGAGGTAAAAATTATGAGGCATAATGCTCGCTCCAAGAATGCTCATCAGGGCAAATGCACTTTCCTCACTTAACTTTATCAGCATCCCATTCATGGAAAGTGGAATCTCTGTTTGACTGGTCAGCACTCCAATAAAATAGAAAAGCAGTATAAGGACTGCCATGCACGTGCATAGTACATTTGCCTTGAATCTCTCCTAGAAAACAGAACAGTAATTAGAATAGTATGTGATACTTCTAAGATAAGATAATACAAAGAATTAAGCAATTGGGCCCTACCAGGAGGGTGGCAAAAAGTGGATTTAGAACAGCATCAATGGCAGTTAAAAAAACACCAGTTGACAAATCCACCCCAAAGAGAAGATTAAGACCATGCGCAATGCCAAGAATCTAGTGAAATCAATACATTCATATGTTAGGAACTGATAACAAGGGATTAAAAAATTCAATGTCATAATCACATTTTTGTTGTCTTAGGTTATTAATCTTTCGAAAAAGAAACCAGATGAGTATATTAAACAGGAAATAGAAAAATTACCGTAGTTAGGTCCAATGCAATAACAGAGAATGCTGTTTGAATTCCAAGAAACATGCTCGTGAATTTGTCATACTCATCACTGCAAATCTATGGCAAGGAAAAGGAAAAGATAATGGTTGATTAAACTTCACATAATCACAAAACAACCAAATATGCCAATCTATCTTTTCATTTCCAAATTTTGCCAATATATTGTATGCCAGAGGAAGAAATAGCTCAAGACAACCAGATAAAGAACAAAAATAAATGAAATAACATGAAAATTCAGAAGGAACATCTATGACCGAAGTAAGATAAACAAGACTATGTAAATCTTGTATGATATCCTCAAAGAAATAGGCAAATACCTGGGCAAGATCTCTTCCAGTGACCACACCAATTCGAGCTGAGAGGTATTGGCATAAAATAGCAGCAAAATTGAAAATTAGCATAGGCACTACCAGATCATATCCAAATCGAGCACCTCCTTCAACAGTTGCTGCCCACTTTCCAGGGTCAACATATCCAATCGCTATCAAAAGACCAGGTCCAACAGCTGGAAGCAGCCGATGAAGAATGCTTGGTAGGTTAGCATTCACAAACCCAGTTTCCATGTTATCAATTGGTGATACAAGCAAAATGCAAGTACCAAAGCAGTATGATACTTAAATAGCACTTCCAAACAACAGAAAAATTCCCCCAATGAATGTCAAGCTAAATAAATTACAATGGTATTTGCTGCTTGGATCTGCATATCCGAGAGTGAGTGCCAACTTTCAGTAATCATTCAATGAAACGCTAGTAACCCACTTAAGTAAATGTACAATAAATGTGTAAACCAAAGTCAAATCCGTTTTCTTTGAAGCATGTCACCAAGCAATAGAAGTCTATTAAACAAACAGATAGATATTGCTGACCATGCAGCCCTAGAGAAATCACTTAGCACAGATCAAACCAAAGAAATCTCCCCATACCAAAATTAATAGAACGGTCTGCTAGCTGCAAATTCCAACATTAGCTGTGATCATCAGATACCAATCGAACCCTTGCATTTAAATTAAGTTGCATGCTATCATAGAGCGATTGCAGCACCCTAATGCTAGGTACTCTATTCATCTCCTGATCATGAATAGCTGTTTAGGACAATTCATGCCAAACTCCCACAAAGTATCCAAATTCTATCTCCTTCAATGACCACTCCTGATTCAATAAGCAAAATTAGTCCAGTGCCAACAACAGAACCAAAATGAAACTTACATATTTAAATAAAACTTGTTCACACAAAATAATAGATGGAGTATCTCAGGTTACAAGATCAACATGTAAAAGAAGGATACAGAGTCAAACCATCATTTCTCAAGCTAATAGAAATGTAAAAGAATGCAATTGAGATTTAGGAAGAATCAACCAATACTACAAAGTAAAAATTGGGGCATCAAATTATCTGAGTTAAAAAAAAAAAAAAAAAAAAAAAAAAAAAAAAAGAGAGAGAGAGAGATAAAAATCACACACAGAAGCAAATAAATAACCCGCCACACAACCAACAAGTATCATTAAATACAGTGCCCCAACAAAGATTAATACATAAATACAAAAAATATACAGAGCAACATCATATCCTTGCCTCACATGCTCCAAAACTAACTCAACAAATTCAAACAAATACTACAAAAACCAAAGCTATAATCTAATAACATCCCATCAAAATCCAAATCCTAAAATTAACTAAAATGCAAAAACCCCAACTTAAAACTTATCTCAGATGTCACCCAAACATAAAAACAGATTCAAAGGAAACAAAACCCTTAATCATTATCAACAAAAAAGGGATTAAGAATATACGAAAACCTCAAATACCCAACATCCAAGAAACAAAATTGAAAACAAAAAAAATAGAAGACCTAGCTTCAAATACAGAAATGACCCACAAACAGTAGAAAATCAGAAAACAGCACAACAGATCTGAACGCCATTCCAATGAATTCCAAGGTCAAAATTAAATGACTCAAAAACCTTAAAAAATGACAAAAGAAAGAAAAAGAAAGTCTGCGCAGTACAAAGTTCAGCGCTTTTTGAATTAGGGTTTCAAGTTTCAACTACAGATCACTTTTACCTGCTCCCTCTCTCGTCCTTCTCTCTGCAATCTCTATCTAGTAGAGAACCAAGTAGATCTCAAAAAGACCTTTAAGACAGGCCAGGCAGTTAATAATTACAAGTTCTCTTCTCTCTCTCTCTCTCTCTCTCTCTATTTTCTTCCCTTTTTTATGTTCTTTTCAAGAGAGAAGAAGCTGATTTTCTAGGGAAAGTTAAGGAGAGAGAAAGAGTGACAGTGAAAAGATAAAATATATATAATAATGGTGTTTTGGGGGAGTCGAGGGACTGTTGTGAAAAAAATAAAAAAATAAAAAAAATAAAAAATAAAAATGCTGTGATTTAGTTTTAATATTAAAAAAATATAAAAATTTTAAATTTGTTATAATAAATTTAATGATATATTTTTTATATAAAATAAAAATTAAATAAATTTAAAAAATAAAATATAAATATATTAAATTTAAATCGTTAAAATCAAACGGTTTAAAATTAATATATTTTAAATATATATTTTTATTTTAAAAAAAAATATTTCATTAAATTAAATATATCGAATGATATCATAATATTATTTTTAAAAAATTTTATTAAATTTTTTTATACTAAAATCCCACTATAAGAGGAATAATTGTGGTTTTGACAAGCAACTCTCTCAATCCATTTTGGGTCTCTCAAACCGTTTTGGGTTGGCTACTTGGCTTCCCTTATTTATTATTATTATTAATTAATTAATATTGCATTAAATTAATTAATTTTTGAATAAATAGAGAAAGAAAATTAAAAATTATTTTTAATAAATAAATAAATAAAAGTTAGAGACCCTTTTTCATTAAAATAAACAAAAAAGAGTCACTTTCTCTTGTACATGATTTTTCTCTTTCTCTTTACTCTTACCTTTTTAAATGAGTTTAATCTTATCTTTTTCCATTTTATGACCAAAAAAAATAGTCTCTTTCTCTTTTACACGAGTTTTCTCTTTCTATTTTTGCTTCTCACCATTCTATATTTTGCCTCTTATTTTGCTTGATGATTTGTTCTAACCTTGTCATCCAAAGACATTTGATTAACTAGGATTTTAATTTTAATTAATTTATAAAGATGGAGAAGTGTTTATTTATGTATTTTTAAGTATTACTTATTATACTTCTAAATTAATTTCATACACATGTATTAAATAATTAAGTAAATTTACGTATAAATTTCTTTTCATTTTAATTAAATTAATATATATATATATATATATATATATATATATATATATATATATATATATATAAAAATCGTATATATTATTTTATGTGATATTTATA